>PVJD01009245.1:0-64709 GCA_004026545.1 Mormoops blainvillei | reverse complement strand
GGGGAGAAGAGATAGGTAAGTGTAAACTTGCAGGACTTATATGAGGCTGTGATGAGTGCAATCTCAAGTTCATTTAAGAAAAGAAAAAGCTCTGGCTGGTGTAGCTCAGTGGATTGAGTGCCGGCCTGCAAACCAAAGGGCTGCCAGTTCGATTCCCAGTCAGGGCACACGCCTGGGTTGTGGGTCAGGTCCCCAGTGGGGGTGGTGCACGAGAGGCAACCGACCAATGTATCTCTCACACATCGATGTTTCTCTCCCTCTTTTTTTCCCTCCCTTCCTTTCTGTCTAAAAATAAATAAAATCTTAAAAAAAAAAAAATACAGGCCCAGTGTTTTACAGAATGTCTCTCAATGTGGGTTTGCTACTACTTCTGTGTGATTAACTTCAGGGCATGCATTTCTGTCCAAAAGAGCACGGACAAGATGCTGTGTCCTTCTCGGATCCACCCGCCAAGGAGCACAGGGTGTCCCCCCGCCCCCCCGCCCATGACTGATGATCTTGGTTTTGGTCCCACAGGTTGTCATAGGGGAGAGAGTTTTGCAGAGACTTGTGTCCTCTCCCCTCACCCCACAGGCCAGCAGCCACGCTGGTCCTGGGGAGGCCCCAGGGCTGGAGCTCCTGAGTCCTCCTGGGCCCAGTTCAGAGTGTCCTGAGAAGGATATGCCACGTCTACAGCAGGGACCTTGTTCATCTCAGGCGCATGAATTACTAAAATTCTGCGGCGCACCAAAAATACATTGTTGGCCAATTTGACCAAAAAAAAAAAAAAAAGGTATAATTTTGATTCACTCACACTGGACAGCCATTGTTGTGTTTGCTGTTGTCATTTTTTAAATTTGACAATCTAAGGAAAAAGACGTGAGTGCCCCTGTCTACACAGTCAGACATTGCATGCTTTAAACATTCTTGTCCTGGCCGGTCAGCTCAGTGGGCTGGAGCATCGTCCCAATACACCAAAGCTGCAGGTTCTATCCCTGGTCAGGACACATGTAAGAATCAACCAGTGAATGCATAAATAAGTGCAACAACAAATTGATATCTCTCTCTCTCTCTCTCTCTCTCCTCCCCACCCCCCTTTCCTCACTCTCTCTAAACTCAACCAACCAATCAATACATTTGTTAAAATTCTTGCAACACACCAGTTGAAAATTGCTGATCTACACTGTGGAAGCAAGCCCCGGTTATATTTACGATGCTTTACAAAGGGCTCTCCCATTCATTTCCACATGTGAACAAGAGTCACTGATTCCTCGAAGCACCAGCTACTGGTGCTGAAGTCATCCATTCCCACGGGAGCTGGGAGCTACCTCGGTGTCAGGACATGCCTTCGAGTTATCTAGTTCTCACAACCCTCCTGAGGGCTGGATCCTACTGTCACCCCGCTGTATGAATGGGGCAACAGAGGCCCAGAGAGATCACCAGCTTGCTTAAGGGCTCCCGGCTGGGAAGACGCTGGGACGCGAACCGTGGCCCCTTTGAACTTCTGTGTCCTGCGCTGCGCGCCAGGCTGTGGGTTCTCTCTGGAGCCTCACAGCCAACCAGGGCAATGGGCAGGGCCGGCCACGAATCGTCATCTGCAGACGGAGGAAATCAGGCCCCGAGAGGTGATATGTTCTGACCAAATCTGCAGTCCTGGGACCAGCCCCAGAAACTTCTGAGTCCTGGAGTCACACCCTTGTCACAATCTCAGGCTGCTTGCAGGACCGAGGCCAAGGAGGCCAAGTGTGATCTGCCAGGAGGCATAGGCGTAGGAAAGGATGACACAGCGCCTGTCCCTGCACACCTCCCTCACCTTGGCCACCGAGCCTGGAGCAGAGAGACCCTGCCCCAAAGCAGGGTCTTCGGAATCACCCTGACTCTCAACCCACAACAACCCCACCCCCCGGCCTGCCGCTGTGGCCGCCACGCCCTGCTTCTCTCCCCTGGGGAGACAGCCATCCCGTCCCTGTCGTCCTTCCTGTCATGACCATCATCAAGGCACCCACAGTTTAGTAGTGTCTGGCTTCCCGGAGGAAACCCCGGCCCAACCCCATCGACCTGAGCAGCTGGTTTCTTGAATGCTGCTCTCAGGAGACAGGCTCAGAATGCTAGCCTCCTGATGGTCACTGGAGTCATGGGCCTGGGTGGGGAGCTGCCCTGGATTCTTCCAGTGGTGGGAGGAGGAGGAAAGAACAAAGGCGGCAGAGGGCAGAGCGGGTAGGTCTAGATCTTATCTGCTCTGCAAATCCTATAGCAGCTCACCTCTTCCATGGAGACCATCCTGATTGCCCCAGTGCCCCAAGTTCTGTTCAGCGACCTAGGAAAGTGCTTGCTTCTGCTATAACCACTGGGGCAAATTACTTGAGCCTTCTCTTGTATTGTACAAACGGGGGCATCATTTGTCTCCGTGGCACTTACCACCCTCTAGCCCCCTGCCTCCATCCCCCTGACTCACCCCCTTTGCTGTGCTTAGAGGTCTTTCTCTGCACAGACTGGACCTACCTGAGATCGGGCCTTGCGTGGCATCGTGAGATCAGACCGCCCAGCGTTCGAATGCGAGCGTCTTCTCTGGCCTCCCGGAGGGCTCAGAACATCTTCAGCTCTAGGAACGGCTCTCATGTCCACCCTGCAAGGGAGGGCTGCTGACCATTAGAGTACGTGGAGAGGGTCTGGCCACAGCAGGCACATCCTAAACAGTCCCTCTTGCTGGCACTGTTTCTGCAGAGTCCGGCTGTGACAGCCTGGTGCCCCATGCTGGCGCCGTGGGGTCACATTCGAGTTCCCGGCACGCTGGTCGAGTGCTCAGTCCCAGGTGTCCGGTGTGGCATTTATGGCTTTTACAAACCTGGGGTCCAGGCTGGTAACAGTTTTTTCAAATCCAGCACTGGCAAGGGTCTCATGAAGTGTGTGCTTTGTTTCGGGGGAAGCCTAGCAATATGTCTCAAAACAATCCTTCTAGGGATTCACTGAAACCCGTGCAAAGACGTACGTACTTGGATGCTCATGACAGCGCTATTTATAATACCAAACAAATCAAGACCAAACTCATTTTTCAACACTAGGGACTGGCCAGATAAAGCATGGTATATGCCGCCATTAAAAATGATGTCGGCGTGCCCTGGCCAGTGTGGCTCAGTGGGTGGGAGTGTTGTCCCATGCACCAAAGGGTTGCAGGTTTGATCCCCAGTCAGGGCACATACCTAGGTTGCGGGTTTGATCCTCATTTGGGGCGCATACGGGAGGCAGTGGATCAATGCTTCTTTCTCACATTCATGTTTTTCTCTCTCTTCCTCTCTCCCTTCCTCTTGCTCTAAAAAAGCAATGAAAAAAATGTCCTCAGATGAAGATTAAAAAAGAAAAAATGATGTTGTACAAGAAGAAGAACATGGGAAGATGTTTACAAAATGTTAAATAAAGCAGGCCACACACCAGTGTTGGGAGTACGACTCTCTTACGAGTGTTATTTGTAGGTAGGGTTAAAGGTGGGTTTTGGTTTCTTTGTACTTCTCTGTTTTTTCCCCGAAATCTCTACAATACACCCATATTACCTTTTTCTAAAAAAAAAAAAAATTAGAAAATCAAATTTATTTAGACAAGATACGGACTAAGTATAGATATAACTCAAATTCTATAGCTAACTCATGTCAAGATCACACACCTTAACCCATAGGTAATTCCCAATCATTGCTCAATGACCTTGTGGAAAACTCATAAACTCTTCTTACAGTCTTTTTATGTATTTCCTTAATACCCTCTTCTTTAGGAATAACTTTAGATTTACAGAAAAGCTGCACACAGACTCCCTATATACCCCCTACCGTTTATTTTTATTTTGAGAGACAGAGAAACATCCATTTGTTGTTCCGCTGATTCATGCATTCGTTGGTTGATTCTTGTATGCGCCCTGACCAGGGAACAAACCTGCAGCCTTGTTGTATCCAGACGATGCTCTAACCAACTGAGCCGCTGGGCCAGGGCCCTCCCACACTGTCAACATCCTATGCAAGCAGCGTGTATTGGTCACGACTAAGAAACCAACGTGGGTGGACACATCACTATTAACTAAACTTCAGCGATTGTTTGGATTTCACCAGTTTCCCCACTGACCTGCTGTTCGGCGCCGCAGCCTGGATACCACCTCGCACTGAGGTGTCTCCACGCTGGTCTGTGGCAGGTGCTCAGGCTTCCTGGTTTTGCATGTGCCCTGTAAGAATTGTGTAACCAGAAAAAGAAAGGGCCCATCATGATGACGATGACAGTGCTTTACGTCTGGGAGTTGCTTCACTTTTTTACCTCGGCGTGAGGCACACGCACGGGGCTTTTCTTCTCCATTCAAGGGAACAAAAGGGGCAAGGCGGTGCAGTCAGGTAGGCAGGGGGTCCATGTCGGTGGGGCGCCTTCCCCTCCACCCACGGCCCTCTCAGCCAGTGCCCACGCCGCTGCCCCCTTTCCCGCCCGGCTGTGGGTCCCATCGCTGCAGGTTGGGAGTGCGCGGGCACGCGCGTGCCCGTGCGGGCAGCACCTGGATCAGCTGCTCGGCAGCCTCTGCCTCGGCGGCCCCGCCCCGCCCCCGCCCGGGTCTTATAAGCCTGTCCGTCTCCTAGCGCCCGCCCCATTCGATTCCCGCCGCAGCCCGCCCCGCCAGGAGCCCTCGGCAGCATGGCCTGGAACACCAACCTCCGCTGGCGGCTGCCGCTCGCGTGCCTGCTCCTGCAGGTGGCCATGGTGGTCCTCTTCGGCGTGTTCGTACGCTACGACCATGATGCCGATGCCCACTGGATCGAGAGAAAGGGGAGCAGGAACTTCTCCAGTGACATGGACAACGAATTCTACTATCGGTACCCCAGTAAGTCCCGCCGCCCCGCTGGCCCTTCTGTGGCACACCCCAGGGAGTCCTCATCTGACCCTGAGCCTCGGGGCAGGGGACATGGGCGAGGGGAGGAGGAGCTGCCTCTCACAGCCTCTGCCCGCCCTGGTCTGGCACTGGCGGGTCTCTGGGAAGTGGCCAGATGTGCAGTCTTCCCCCGCCCCGTGAACAAGTGATAGAGGAACCTCACTCGCCTGGGTACACTCATCCAGGGGCTGTCACAGGCCACCCACCTCCCTGTCAGAGAGCCCTTGGCAATGTCCTCAAAGGGTCCCATCTTAGCTACCAGCCAGTGGGGGACCAGGGCTCCCTCGTCCACCCAGTTGTGCCATGCTGTCCTTGTCAAGGGCTGCAGGGATGGCGTGTGGGTCTGCCCACCCTGCTGTGGGGAGGGGTGTGTGGGACCCTCTTTGGCTGGGGGAGGGAGAGGGGGCACCCCCAAATTCTCGGGTATCCCGGACCTCACTTCTCTCGTGGCTCTGCCGCTCGCCAGGGGGACGGCTCTAGGCAAATGTCAGTCTTGCTGAGACTCTGTCCTTACCGGTGGGATGAGACCACCATCACAGAAGCCGGCCTGCCTTTGGGGGGGGGGGGTGAGGCTGGTGGAAGACAGGGCTGGGTGTGGAACTCTCACTTCACAAGGGACGGTTACTAGAAAGGCACTGAACACAGATGTCCGAGGACTCAGGGGTGGGAAGAACTGCCCCGACCCCCCTGGGTCATACAGGCCTGTCGAGGCCTGCGCTGTGGGCCCCGCTGCTGATGGCGAGGCTTCCTCATGGGCTGGTGGCCCCGGGCCTGCCTGGCGCGGGCAGCATCTGGGGGGAGTTGGCCTGAAGGACAAGCCACCAATCTGTGCCTCACTCAGATTCAGCTCCATTGGCTGAAGGACCAGCTTTCCCACCAGCAGAGGGCAGTGTGACCTGGTCTTGGGAATTACACAGACCTGGATCCATCACCACACGGACCACTCTGAGCATACGCTCATCTGTGAAGCGGGGGCATCATTTAATGCACAGGATCTCCAGGAAGAGGGAAGGTGGCCGGTGCCTGGTAGGACAGTGAGAGGCCAGTAAATGCTGGCCTCAAGTTTCCCCATAAGGGAGTGAGCGTTCCATCACTGGAAGTATTTCAGTGGGAGGCTCTGCATCTCTTTAGAGACAGAGCCAAGGCGTATCTCCCTGAATGTTAGTTTTGACTCATGAAGCGTGTCGATGCCTTTGGGTAGCCCCCACTTACAAGTGCTTTTTGCATGCTGAATGCTACCAGGCGTATGTGTGGTCCCGTGTCGTGGGGCAGGAAACGGAGGTTAGAGATTTGCCTGAAGTGCCCAGTTGGTCTGTGGCACCTGCAGGGACGGAGCCATGCCTTCCTCCAACAGCCCACCTGCTTTCCCAGGCTTCCGTGGCATTGCCAGCCCCTGACCATGTCCCCAGGAGATTCTGCAGTGTTGGTTTGGGTCTGCGGACAGCTCTGGGGTGTGGGAGAGGTGGGCACAGGGCTTTGGGGAATGGAGGGGCTGTTTGCAGAGAGTGGAAGGGGCAGGGCCCGGGCAGCTCCTATGACTATGCAGCAGAGGGGATGGGGCGGCCATGGCCCATCGGGAAACTGTCTTCAGATTCTGGAGATTTCTGAGACCCATCTTGGGAGGGAAGAGTGAGCTTGGAAGCAGGTGGGGACCCACGGCGGTGAACACAGCTGTGGGCTGGCGCCCCCTTGTGGCAGTTCTCAAAAGGTGGCAGCTCCATCAGGGACCCCAGATTGAGAGAGTTAGGTTCAGGGCGAGGCTGCATGAGTCACCCAGGCTGGGGAAAAAGGGGACCCCAGAGGGAGGTGTCTCACCAACTTCCACGGACCTTCGGCAAGTCATCGGCCAAATGACTGCAAAGCTGGTCAGTCCTGAAAGAGAAAAAGAGACACGGTAGCCAGTAGGATTGAACAGGTGCTGAGGGGCCAGAGCGACGTCAGTGTGCTGGCTGGATCACCTCACTGAAGGTGCACCGGGAACTCCGAGGCGGTCGCGACTCCCCGTTTTATGAGGAAGACGTGGCCGGTCAGAGAGGTTACGTCCTTGCCGGTCGCACCATCTGGACTTTCGAAGCATCACTGTGAAAAGCTTTTTAGGTAACAGCAAACTTTATGAAACGACCAGATAACACTGGTGCATTTTGGTTGGACATTAGGACCAGTGTGGGAGATAAAGAGAAAGGAAGAGAGAGAATGAATTGGGGAGGTGCCCAAGGCAGAGGAGAAAAGAGGCAGCCGCAGGGAGGGTCAGAGCAAGGTCGGGGCATCCCCAGAGGCAGGGAGGACAGGAGAGAGGGGGACAGGTGCGGGGGGTGGGGGGAGCACTGGGAAGGGAGGGCTCCTGCTCTCAGGCCACAGGGAGGAGGCAGGCAGACCCGAGACCACAGACACCTCCCCAGTAAGGTGCCGCCGGCCCCTTCGGCCTCACCCCTGTGCACATGGTCCCTCTATGCCACCAGACGGCTGACACCCCTCTCCTCAGAGAGGCCCCCGGGGTTCGGGGATGCTGCCTTTTCCCGGGTTTCCTCCCACCCCCTGCCAGCGCTGTCCCTGTCTGCTCTGCGGGCTTCGGGGCGGGTCAGTCCTCTGCTTCTGTCTCCCTGTCGTCGCTTCCGCATTCTGACGCACAGATCCCAGCTCCAACCCACTGAGCTGGCCTCCGCTCTCCCATGGCCGCCCTGCCCACCCCTCGCCCCCACCCCCGCCCCACCATCTTCTCAAACCCTCACGCCAGCAACCCCCTTCCCCGTGTTTAACAGCCCTGCCTTCTCACCAGCTCCCCTCTGGGAGTGGGGTCTCAATGTGTCGCCTCCCTCTGTTTCGCATGTCTTCTCCGGTCTGTCACCCACCCGTCCCTCCCAAGAATAACCATAATACCATGCGTGCCACTTCACATGCATTAGCTCAGTTTCCCCATGACAGCTGGAAACACGATACACCATGAAACGCGGGGAGACGCGGAGTCAGCGGCACATGCTGGGAAACGCAAGCCGAACTGCTGTTCGTGTGAACTTGCTCAGGTCTCCACACAGAAGCTCAGAGCTCAGGGCACCAGACGGGGGCAAGACCACGGCTTTCCTACAACAGCTTGTGCGCCCCTCCCCACCCTGCCCCCACCGAGCAGTGCGCCAGTCCCCCTAAGCCTCCTGCGGGTGGATGCTAGCCAAGGGGCCTGTGGCTGGGACCTGGGCCCCAGGGAAGCCTGTGGGGCAGATGGAGGAGGGCAGATCCCCATCTGTGCGGGGAAGGGCAGGGCACCTGCGGGCTGGCAGCGCTGGGCCAGAGGGGCTGCTGCCTCGCCTGACCGTGAACCCCTACCTGGGGCTCCCCGGCTGCCGCTCGGCTGGCACGTCTGGGTGCCGCCAAGAGAAGCCCCACAATCACTCATTCCTTCGTGGCTCTGTGCTGAGAGTCTCCCCGGCACTCTCTGAGGTGCAGGGACCGCCAGAGAGAACAAAGCAGACTGGCCTCACCTTCTCGGCATTTCAGAGTCTAGTGGGCCAGACAGACCAGTCCAATGGCAAACTGTAAAGCTGGAAGGGGGTGCGTGCCATGAGGGAGGGGACTGACTTTGAACGGGCGGGCCTCTGTGACAAAGCGACGCTTCGCTGAGATCTGCAGGAAGGGCAGATGTTGGCCATTCTGTGGGAATGTCATCCAGGACGGACTGAGGGACACAGGAGAGGTTGGTGCGGCAGGAGCACAGGGTGCAGCGCCCCCTCACCCCCGCCTTGTTTAACTTCTTATTTGGAAATAATTCCAAATTTACAAAAAGTTGTTACAAGAAAGGGCACAAAGAAGAGTGTATACCCTTTAACTCCCAAAGTGCTATTTCTTCCCCTTCTTTCTACACAGAGATGCAAACACACACTTTTTTCCTTCTGAACAATTTGAGGGTCAGTTATATACATCACAGCTCAGTAGCCTTAATTACTCCCATATATTTCTTAACAACAGAGGGATTCTGTTCCAAAACCACACTAATTGAGCGCATAAATTTGCATTGGACCATACCGTGATCGACTGTTCCTAACTAATTTTGCCTGTAATGACCTTTCCCTCCGCCCGATCCAGGATCCAGTCTGGAATTAGGTATTGCATTTATCTGGCATGTCCCTTTAGCCCCTTTTGACCCGGAACAAGTCTTTCTTTCTGTTCTGTAACATTGATATTTCTCCAGCCCACTGCCTCAGCCTCTAGAACGTTACTCCTTCTGATCCTGTTGCCTCGAGAGCAGGTTGGGATAATGCGTCCTCAGCCGGACTACCATATAGGTGACATGTCCTCTTCAGAGTGTCACATCTGAAGACACACAGGATCCATCCACCCTTCATTGGTGATGTTAATTTTGATCACCCGGTTAAGATGCTGCCCACTTTCTCCACTGTCTAATCACTAGGCCATTTTTTTTCTTCCCTTGCGACTCATCAGTACCCTGCGGGGAGACGCTTCAAGCCAGTGCAAATGTCCTGCCCTTCATCAGGATTTCTCCCTGGCCTTAGCGCCCAGTGATGGAACCTTTACTGTGAAAATTCCGACTTTTCTTACTCACCCCACATTTAATGTCAGCAGGCCCTCAGCATTTGGTCGTAAGCAAGCGCCCTCTCCGCAAGCTCAGCTATTGATTCAGCTATTCTGAATCTCTGCTTTTCGATGGTTTTAATTCACTGTGGTATGTAATTATTTTGGTGCTCAGGCTGCCCCAGGTCCAGCCTGTGTCCAGCGACACCTGGAGTTCCTTTTTGTGACTTAGCCTTTTGTAGCTGTCTTTGCCTTCTGCTATTTTCTGGGAATAGAGAACCATGCCAAGTTCTGGGCAGACATCTGAGAGCGTGCCAATCCCCCCCTTCAGTTTTATCGTTGAGGAAACTGAGGCTCTGAGAGGGGAAGTGGCTTGCCAAGGCCACCCTGCAAAGTGGCAGAAGAGCTGGGCCAGAACTCAGATTCTGACAGTATGCCTAAGTAACAACAGACAATGACGCTTGTCTGACTTGAACATCTACGATGGGACAGTCACTTTGCTAGGTGCTTTACAGACATAGCCGCATTTAATCTCTGCAGCATTTGTGAGTGAGCATCTCAGAAGGAGGTGCCGACACCCCAGGACAGTAAGCGACTTTCTGGAGCCGTCTACCTAGCAAAGGCAGGAGGTGGGGTCCAAATTCAGGTGGAACGGGATTGAGAGAACAAGGCTCTAGACCCGGGTGGAATCCACAGCACGGCCCCAGTTTCCAAGGCCCTGCTGCCGGCCTCCACCCCAGGTCACCTACCCTGTCTGCCTTCTCCCTGCAGGCTTCCAGGATGTGCACGTGATGATCTTTGTGGGCTTTGGCTTCCTCATGACCTTCTTGAAGCGCTATGGCTATGGCTCCGTGGGCTTCAACTTCCTGCTGGCGGCCTTCGGCATCCAGTGGGCCGTGCTGATGCAGGGCTGGTTTCACTCTTTCCACGAGGGCTACATTTTTGTGGGCGTGGAAAAGTGAGTGCGGTGGGGGCGGGGCTGGGGCGGGACCTGGAGGGGCAGGGCCCCGGGGGGCTAGGGCTTTGAGCCCACTCCTCCTCATCCAACCGGGGTACAGCGGGCCTATCTCCCTGTCTTGCTCACTCACGCGCGCGCGCACACACACACTCTCTCTGTCTCCCGATCAGGGAGTCTCCAGGATGCGAGTTCTCACAGTGTCCTCCTGCCGTAGGAGGGTCTCCCCCTCCCTAAGTTTAAGGCTGCAGAGACACCTCGGTGTCTCCTTTCTAGGGGCTGGCACTGGGTCCTCCATGCTGACACATGAGAATTGCCCCGGGAGACCGCAGCCCATGGGCCCCCTCCCAGACCTGTCTCCCCACAGCCTCATCAACGCCGACTTCTGCGTGGGGTCTGTCTGCGTGGCCTTTGGGGCCATTCTGGGCAAAGTCAGTCCCATCCAGCTGCTCGTCATGACTCTCTTCCAAGTCACCCTCTTCGCAGTGAATGAGTTCATCCTCCTCAGCCTGCTACAGGTGAGCAGGGCTCAGAGTGGGGAGGAAGGTGGGGGGCCACTCGGAGGGACGGCAGGGGGACAGAGAAATAGAGGGCTGGGCAGACGTGCCAGCTGGATTCAATTCAGCCTTGGCAAGTCTCTTAACCTTCTGAACCTCGCTGTCCTTGTCTCTAAAGTGGGACTGAGGCCATGGACTGGGCACGCTTCACATGGCTTATCTCTAAGACAGGCCCGATCATTACCCCCACTTTACAGATGAGCCAGCTGAGACTCAGAGGGGTTAGGGGGGTCGCCCAAGGTCACACATCTGGAAACTCCCACCAGCTGTGTCAACCAGCTCTGTGACCTTAGACAACACAGGGACTCCTCTGGCTGGGTGCGCCCCATCTAAAGATTGGTCTGAGTTGGGGGAGGAGGAGGCTGAAGAGAGGGGATGTGGGGAGCGGGGGGGCGGAAAGCTGTCAGTCGGGCACCCATGGAGGGCCAGGTGCTTCATAGAAGCAGTCGGGTTAATCCTTGAGACAGCCCTGCTAGCGCGCTGTGACCACCCCCACTTTGTAAATGAGGAACTTGAGAGGTCAGGTCAGGAGAGGGGGTGGGGTGGGGTGGACGGCAGGAAGTTATCTGGGAGGTTGGGGGGCAAGGAGTGAGAGAGGATGCAGGGACATGGGTCACAGCAGTCTCGATGGGTGGTGCCGGGCCAGGAGTGCCTGTGTGGCAGGAAACGTGGAGAGGGGGCACCTAGAGGGCAGGCAGGAGAGCTCCCTGAAATTAAGAGAAGGTGCAGGGCCGTGGGGAACAAACTAGATGGGGGGTTGCCCTGGGCTCTTGCTCTGCTTCCCTTTTCCAGCTGTGTCACTGAACAAGTCCCTCCCAAGCCTGGATTCCCCCACCCCCCCCGGGCTCACTGCCATCTGCCGGGTGAGGGTGACTGGGGTTCGGGGATCCCTACTTTCTCCCCTGCCCAGCAGATCGGTCGGTGGAGGCCCTGGCTATGTTCAACAGCCCGTCAAGTCAGAGACCGCTGGACGTCTTCTCTGGGCGGCAGGGGCGGGGGGACGGTGCCAAAGCCTGACGGGTCCCTTATACCCAAGGTGAAAGATGCAGGGGGCTCCATGACCATCCACACATTCGGTGCCTACTTTGGGCTCACAGTGACCTGGATCCTCTACCGACCCAACCTGTCTCAGAGCAAGGAGAGGGACGGTTCTGTGTACCACTCGGACCTCTTTGCCATGATCGGTGAGAGCCGTCCTAGTAATGGGGGGCCGCCTTGATGACTGAGAGCCCCCAGGGCGGGAGAAGGGTGTTAGCAGAAGTTCAGGCCACCACGGTCACGGGGACCTCCACATGCTTCTGCTCCGGAGCGGAGCAGAAGGCCCTGGGGAGGGAGTCAGTGAGTAAGGCGGGGAGAGCCCTGGAGGCAGAGTCCCCAGCACGGGAAAAGGGACAGGGGTGAGGAACACCTGGGCGTGGCAGTCATCTGACATCCCTGCAGCTGGGCACCCATCTAACGCCTCTTCTCTCGGCCCCGCCGGCCTTGTTTGGTCTGGCCAGGCACCCTCTTCCTGTGGATGTACTGGCCCAGCTTCAACTCGGCTGTGTCCCACCACGGAGACGCCCAGCACCGCGCTGCCATCAACACCTACTGCTCCCTGGCGGCCTGCGTGCTGACCTCGGTGGCGCTCTCCAGCGCCCTGCACAAGAAGGGCAAGTTGGACATGGTAGGCAGGGGCGGCGCGTGGGGCAGCGGGGGCCCGGGGAGAGGTACGGCAACGACCACCCGTGCCCGGTGTGCACAAATCCCCACGCGCTGCCCACAACTGTGAGGCAGGCAGCCTAAGGGTCATGAAGAAACAGGCTCGGGCACAAACGGTCCATCCAGATGGCACAGCTGGTTTCCGGTAGAGCCCAGGATGGGACTCTCAGACGTCCCGGCACACAGGCTGCTGCAGACGAGCTCATCCTCCCCTCCTCATCCTCCTCCCCGCAGCCTGGGGTGCTGACGGCCGTTGCAGGCTGAGCTCTGCACCAGGCCTGCCCAGCAGGGTTGCTGGGGCACCGCCCCGCCACCAGACACTGGCCCCTAGACCTGCCTGCACCTGCCGGACCCACACACTCAGAGGGGCATCGCTTTGATGTCCCGTCCACTCCTCCAGGAGGTTTCTGGGGACACGGTGCCCTTCATATCACACCACTGGGACAGGTGTGCCTGCCAACGTGGGTCGGTTCCTCTCTGCCTGAGCGCTCGGGAAGGACTGACGTCCTGCCTGCCCCACCCACCCTGCCCAGGTGCACATCCAGAACGCCACGCTGGCCGGAGGGGTGGCCGTGGGCACCGCCGCCGAGATGATGCTCATGCCGTACGGCTCCCTCATCGTGGGCTTCATCTGTGGCATAGTTTCCACCCTGGGCTTCGTGTACCTGACGGTGAGGGCCCCAGGCGAGGGGCGGGGGGCCTGGAGGAGCCTGGGTGTCTGCGTCTAGGAGGCCCCAGCCAGAGCTCCGGGCCTGAGCGGCACCCTCCTCCTCTCCGCAGCCATTCCTGGAGGCCCACCTGCGGATCCAGGACACGTGCGGTATCCACAACCTGCACGGGATGCCTGGCATCATAGGCGGCATTGTGGGCGCGGTGACAGCGGCCTGTGCCACCACGTCCGTCTATGGAGAGGAAGGGTAAGTATGGGGGAGACGCGGGGGAGGGGAGCCCCGGTCCCCCTTCTCGCTGTGCCTCTGGGGTCTGAGACGATGTGTCCATCCCAGTCCTTCCCCACTCCGGGCAAGTGTCCGTCACGAGCCCCTCTCCCCGCCCTCTGTCCTTCCGCAGGAGTCTGTGACCATCTGCTCTGTCTGCCCAGTGACCCCATTTTGCAGACAGGAAGGCGGAGGCCTAGAGTGTGTTGAACACTGGTGCCTGCTGACATTTGTGGGGTGGCAGCAGATGGCTACTTGGCCTCTCTGTGGGGCCCTGACCTGCCCCCGTCTCTACCCCAGGCTTGCCCATGCCTTTGACTTTGAAGGTTCTAACTGGTCCGCGAGCACTCAGGGAGGTTTCCAGGCTGCAGGCATCTTCGTGTCCCTGGCCATGGCCCTGGGGGGCGGTGCCCTCGTGGGTAAGTAGGAATGGCTGGGCCAGAGAAGGTGGGGCCGATGGGGGGCTTTATGGTTGGGGGACCCAAGAGTTTGTAGCAGAGGCCAGCCGGGAGCCACCAGGAATCCTCTGTCTCTGCACTGTGGCCACAGGACTGGAGACAGTTTCCCAGCAGAGGGGACACGCTCGGTACACAGAGAGGAAGTAGGTCCTGACCTCTTGTGACCTCCAACTTCCTTTAGGATGCATTTTGAAATTACCAATCTGGGGACAGCCTGCTGATGAGAACTGCTTTGAGGATGCTGTGTACTGGGAGGTAAGTTCCACAGGCCTGTTCCCCCGCACCAGGACAGCAGCCTCCCTCCTGCCCAGACCCTGCACACACACGTCTGCTGAGCCGGGGCCTGGGGGGCCGGAAGCTGAGGGCTGCGGGCAGAGCCTGCACCCCCTTGCACTTTAGCCAGGAGGCCGTGTCTCCTGGGGGCTGAAGGCTTTAATCTAGAGCAATAATTCCCAAACGGTGGTCCTCATCAGTATCACCTGGGGACTTGTCCCTCCTGAATTCAAAATTCAGGGGGCAGGGCATGTCTGCCTCCAAAGCCTGTCCCCAGATGCAGACCCCGAGCCCCTGCTGGGAACCCCCCTGCCTTTGCTGGAGGAGGATACCTTCTTCTATCTCAGGGCCAGGGTGGCTGGGGTGCCTGTAGAGAAATCCACCTTGGAAAACATCATTCTAGAAGCTAAAAGTAGTGGAGTGTTTTTTAAAACATGCCATAAATGGGGCTTCCCGTGACTTCAGGCAGTCCTGCCTCCCCGCGCGCCATGACTGGGGGTGTTCGTTCACCTGCGTTAGGTGATGGACGATGGCAGAGGACCCTTCCTGTCTCCTGCACGTCCCCCTGAGATGCGGTCTGCCCATCATTGCCTGGCGGGTGGGTCTGTAGCGTCAAAGCCATACCCAGGTTTTCAGGGCAATTTTAACGAATGTCTACTATAAACCAGTGTTGCATACATAACTAATAAGCCTTTTTAAATTACTCTCTTTAAATTATTCTTTGTTTTTATTTACTGACTTTAGGGAGGGAGGGAGAGAAGAGGGGGGAGAGAGAGAGAGAGAGAGAGAGAGAGAGAGAGAGAGAGAGAGAGAGATTTGTTGTCTGCTTATGATGCATTCATTGATTCCTGTACGTGCCCTGACCAGGGATCAAACCCACAACCTTGGCGTATCAGGACGATGCTCTAACCAACTCAGTTTCCTGGCCAGAGCCTCTAAATTATTTTCCTTAATTAGAAAATGAATAGAAGCTCATGAAAGAAAATCCGGAAATAAAGAGAAATAGAAAGAAATCCCATTGCCCTAATTCGAGCACTGTTCATATTTTTAGTATATTTCCTTCCGGTCTTTTTTTTAAACCTGTAGATTTTTCTTGCACAGCTGAGAAGATATTATACACCCAATTTGGTATGCTGTTCCTTCTCTTTATTTTTCTTAAGAAGTGTTCCATGTTATTAATTCTTAATAAACTTTCTTTCTTAGCAGCATAATTATTTTCATGTTATATTTAAAGGCGGAACCCAAACTATTTTAGACACCACAATTAGAAACCACATGGATCTCATGCTAACGAAACAAATGAGGAAAACGCTGTCAGTCCCCACAGATGTTCACTCTAGGTTCTGTTTTGATCTTTGTCATCCACTCTGGGTCCGCGGCTTTTCTCTCCTGTACACCCTGCGGCAGCACTGGTTTGAGTAATGGAATTCTGGGCTGGAGGAAGTGAGCCACTAGCAGGCTGTCCCCTGTCCTTCCCCTGCCCTGGCTTCTGGGTGGTTTCCCTGAAAGACAACTTCCCCCAGGGATGGGGATTAGACAGCAGCCTCTAGGATGAAATTTCATCCCCGAGGCCAAGGCGGGTCGGATCCTCTCCACCCACACAACGTACTGATCCCCCTTCCTGGCACACAGTGTACTACAGCCTTTCAAAAGTGGGTTCAGCACAGCCGGAATTCCCCCAGGCTGGGTTACCAGCCTGTTGGGTGCAGTTATGAACTTGGGCGCATTTATGACTCTTGTTGTCATTGTGGCTTTCACTTGAATGCCTTCCCATTGTTCTAGCAGAGCAAGTACTCTGGTCCTGGCAGGGTCCCAGCACCCCGGACAGGGGCGGACGTGAGGGTGGGGCACGTTCCTGTGTGTAGGGCTGCCCCCGCTCCTCGGCGTGCAACTTGCACGGTGGTCGCTAGGTGGCACCCGCCACACACCATTTGCTGCTCCCGACTGGCCCTGGCTGGTCTAGTTCCACCGCGGACACCAGGCCAGCCTAGGGGCAGAGCTCTCAGAGCTGCCTCCTCTCTGCAGGTGCCCGAGGAACATAAGAACGAAGCCTTACATCCTGAGGACTCTACCCTCAAGCCATCAGAACCTTAAGATCCCAGGACAGGTGAGAAGCAGGTAAGCATGAGCGTGGCTTGTCAGGTTCTCCCAGTGGGGGCCCAGCCCTGGGGATCAGATGCCACCAGCAAAGGGGCAAAAAGAAAGCATCCAGAAATGAGGAGGTGACCCTCCACACCCCTGCCTGGAGCGATGTGGGCCCCGCTGGGGTTCGCGGGAGGGACGCTCGGAGTCAGGCGACGTGAACACTGAGCGGACACGGGATAGGCAGAAGGCGCTCCGGGCTAGGGCAAATAGCTGGCCGCGCTGCTCGCCGGCCGCGTGACTTTGAGGGTCTCCCCCCGCCCTCCCCAAGAGACTGGGTCTCATTTATTAAAATGGAGACGACAGGACCGGCTCTGCTCAATTGACCAGCTTGAGCAAGACTCCTTCCTTCCTTCCTCCCTTCTTTCTATCAACTCACATTTCCTTGCTACTAACCCCTTTCTCACGCCTTTTGCATCTAACCCTCCAGAGATCCCTGAAAAAAAACGAGTGTGGTTACTTCCCTCCCTTTACCAGACAAGGGTAACTTAGGCTCAGAGAGGCTCAGGGTTACAAGGTCACAGAGCTGGCAGGCAGGTGACCTGGGGTCTTTCCAGGTGATTGTCATCCCTTTTATTATCGTCATTTGACCTTCTGGAGTCCGGGGCTTGCGAAGAGCTGTGTCTGGGGCGACAGGCGGAATGCATAGCAGGAGAGGACGGCGGGGCTTAAGGGAGGAGAAAAGTGAGGCTGTGGCCAGTCGCTCCCGTGCCCACCCCACTCATGAAGGGACAGGTGCCCGAGAGGCTACAGCAGGACCTGACAGTGGCCCCTGCTCTTGGCCCTCTCCCTATAGGCTCCAAGGACTGTCCTGGCGTTCCAGAAGGAGCCGGTGCTGGCCAACTGGGTGCACAAGGGCAAGGGGAGCGTACCCGCCTGCTGGCCTGGCCCAGGGTGCCACCACCCCGTCCTCCCCCTTCACCCCAGGGGGCCTGCCTGAGAATGGAGGAGGAACTGCAGACAAAGTGGGCCTCCAAGCCAGGTTCCAGCTGCAGGAGGCCTGCCGCCGGGGGTCTTAGTGGCCTCTTCCTAAGAAGAGCAGGCAAGAGGGGGTGCTGGGTCTGGAGGTGGACCCCAGCCCTCCTAGGCGACCACTTGACTGCCAGCCGCCAACTGCCGGGCTCTCGCCCCGCACGTCCCTTGCTCCCTGGCCCCCAGACCTCTCTGTGCCATGTGCAGATGGCAGCCTCTGTGAATAAAGAGTCCAGGTGTTCTTTGTAAAGTGTGTGCAAATATTCCAACCAACAGGGGCAGTCTGAGGGAGAAAAGGACCAAGGAGGCCATGCTTCCTGCCCCAGTCCCGAACTCCCACCCCAAGCTGCCGTCCACATTGCAAGGAGAAACCATCCCAGGCTACTGGGGAGGCTTTGGGGTACTGGTGACTGCCCCTACCTGGAGCCCCCCGGCAAGACTCAGCTCTGGGGCTTGGGCATCTCCGTTAAGGCCCCTCCTTACTGCACGCCAACCATCCCAGAAACTCGCCCCCTGTGCAACCGCCGTGCTTCCTGCGCCCCTGGCGTGACCCAGCTTCCAGGGCACGGGGCAGGGCAGGGAGGGCATCGCCTCCCCTCCCATTCCCTTTGCCCTCCTTGCCAAGCCAGCCCTGCTCTCCCTCTGCAGTAGAGGAAGGCTGTTCCATCCATTTAGCTCTCCCATCACTTCCTGAGGCCTGCCTACCACCCTGGGCTGAGTAACACACAGGTCCTGCCCTCAGGGGCCTCACGGTCTAGCTGGGGAACCACCTGACACCCAGGAGCCACCCTGAACCCTGACAGGCCTTCAGTGCCCGGGGGGCTTCCAGAGTGGGTCACCTGAGTAGGGTTTTGGAGGCTGAATAGGAGTTTACCAGGCGGCTGGCCAAGCAACAACATGGGCAGAGACCCAGGGATGGGAATCAACACGGTGAGGCTGGGTTTGGCTAAAAGAGAGGTGACAGGTGACATAAAAGTGTGCCACCTGGAGAAGCAGCAGAGGCGATCCTTTGAAGGGCAAAGACTCCAGAGAAGAAGGGGTGAGGGGAAGGATAGTAAAGGGTCTCTCCTGCCTCCAAATCCGCCCTCCCTGCCCCCTCAGTTTTCACAGGCACGTAGGCCTTGATTCCCTTTGCCAGGGGAAGGGGCTGGAGGAGGAGGAGGAGGAGGAGGAGGAGGGGAGGAGGGTGCCGAAATGCAACCTATTCATGTTCCCGCGACATAACACCCCTCATTTTCCATGCTGGGTAAAGACAAAAACCCTTTACAACCTGTTTCTGGAACTTGTCAGCAGCTGCCAAGAGGAGCATGTTAATTAAACGTCGGCAAAGATGGAAGCCGGAGGCCCTGGCTCTAATTGGACAGTTTGCTTCACCGGATTGAAAAACATTGTGACAAAGGAGGAGGTGCACAGTGCTCGGCAGGGGGCGGCGCACTGGGGAGGGGACCCTCACTCTGATTTCTGCCGATGGGGCTCCCGCCTTGCCAGGCACGCCCACAGGGGGCCTGGGAGGGGCCTGTGGGCCGGGAGGCGGGGCCTGTGGGCCGGGAGGCGGGGCAGGGGTAAGAAGGCCGGGACCGCATGCGTGCCTGGCGGCCGACAGTCCTGACTGCGCGAGTGGGCTTTGGGGCAGGGGCAGGGTCCCCTCCCCGATTACATGACCTGTGTCCTGGGGCTGGGGCAGGGAGGGCACCCAGGGCACGGACTGGGCAGTCACCTCAGGGCAACGTGGAGGCTGCACTGGGCCCCTGTTACCCAAACTTTCTCTGGGCCACCTGATCAGGGACGAAGCCTTAAAAATGCTGGCGCCTGGGAGGCTGGTCTGGGAAAACCCGTTGGATCGGCGACTCCCTGAGCTTTGCGGAGCCTGGTGCTGCCAGCAGGGCCCCAGGGGCAGACCCCAAGACTGTGCCCTCGTTCGTGTGTCCAGTGGCTGTCTCCCAAGTCCCCTCCTGTCCCTGGCTCACAAGGAAGGAGCTGGGGACCACGCTGAGAGCCTCACTGGCCCCATGATTTAACCTCCCAGCCGCCCTGAGAGAGAGGGGCAAAGAGAGAGAGCGCTCATGTCACCCCCATCTCACAGGCGCAGAGAGGACAAAGAGCCTGTCCAAGGCCACAGCCTCGTTCAGGGCGGCGCCAGGGTGAGCCAGGCCCCCCGACCCAGCGCCAGGCCCTGGGTTCCATGCTCCCTGTTCTCTCTAGCCCCGGGCCCGGCCAGGGCCCGCACGTCCTGAGGCTGGTAGAGAAAAGGGAGGGTTCCTGCCTGGAGACCACCCTTCTCCGGGCCTCCGGGTGGAGGGGCCTGAAAGATGGGGCGCAGCAGGCAGGGGGAGGGTCCCTTGGGACCAATTTGCATCTCCTGGGGTGGGGGGGGTTAGCTAACAAGGGTGGAGCCCCCCCACCCCGCCCACTCTCCTCCTGAGCTGGGGTGTAGGACAGCTCCACTGGGGTGGGAGGCCAGGCAGGGGCCTGGGAGAGCCAGGGCGAGGATGAGGAAGCGGCCACCGCAGCGGAACCTGGGGATTAAGAGCTCCCGAGTGGATGGCGGAGACGGGGCGGCCCAAGCAGCTTGTGCTGAACTATGTCCAGGCTGCCTGCCGGCCTGATCCCCTGGGAGCTGCGGCCGAGGGAGCCCCGGAACTGCGGCTGCTGTGGGGAGAGGGCCGCCCTGCACAGGGCGGGCGGCTGGTCCTGGGCGCTCAGACCAGCCTCTGGGGAGGCGTGCCCACGGCTGTGAGGGTGCACCTGTGGCCCCTGGCCTGGGCGGGGTGTGTCTGTGGGACACTCAGAGGACGGGTGACCCAGGGTGCTAGGGGCACTGTCAGCCCCTGCATGTCTGAAGGTTAGGGCCTACCTTGGGGGAGTGGGACCTCGGGGCCGCAACCAGGACCGCTCAGAGGTCCCTGGCCTGTCAAGGAAAGAGGCGGCGCCCGCACCAGCAGCCCCGAGTGGGCGCGGTGTGTGCGTGTGTGTATTCCTGCACACGCACCATCAAGCAGGGCGCTTGAGAATGGCCCTTCAGAGCCGGCTGGAAGGGCTCTGCAAATTGTAATCAGATTAAGGGGGCCAATCACTTAGGGCTCTTGAAAAGGCCACAAGGCTTCTAATCAGCCCTGCGGGCCTGGCCCACAAAGCCCGTGAGGAGCTCGGCGGGAGCTGCCCGCCGGGGGGCCGTGGGGTGGGGGCCGCTTTCTTCCCTCTCTGTCTCTCGTAATTATGTCAATTTGCCAAATTGTTTGCTCGAGTGGACGGGGGGCTTGTGCCCCATTCATGTGGTAATGTGGGAACCGGCAGGCCTCCTGGCTGGGAAAATAGGAGGTTCCAGGACCCTTCTCCAGGGAGCAGGGCCAGGGGTGTGGGGCTCCTAGGCTCTGGGAATCCTGGGGCTTTTCTTTCCTCCATGAATTCCAGAAACTTCCAGCTTGGGTTGTGCTCTGGGATGTCCTGTGGGGCCTGTCAAGTTGAAGGACGGGGAAGGAAGCAAGGAGACCAAGGGAAGGCAGAGAGGTGGCCTGCAGGCTCCTTCGGGGTGAAGGCGGGCAGCTCTCCGTCCCCACACCTGGCCCCACGGGGGCCAGGCTGAGGCTGCAGCAGTTTGGGCGCAGCCTGGGAGACGCCTGCCCGAGGGACAGGGCCCTGAAGGGGGCACGGTTCCCGCCTGCACGGATGGGCAGAGGCCGGCAAACATTCTCATCAGTTGGCCTTAAGCCTTGATAGCAATCCGGGGAGGCAGGTACTGGGCTCCCCATTTCACAGGCAGAGAAGCTGAGGCTCAGAGAAGCTAAGGGACTTGCCCAAGGACACACAGCCACGGGAGTCCACCCCTACCTCTAAGCAGCGAACGCAAGGCATGGAGGGTGCAGAGGACTAAGGTGACGGTGGGGCGGGGCGGGGGGCAATGTCATGGGGACCCTCAGTGCTGGCACGCTGTGGGTTTGGGGGGCAAAACTCATTATATTTTGCAGCTCATCCGCCTTGGCCTTGGATCAGCTTCAGAGTCGACGGTTCTCGGAATGTGGTCCGCAGCACCCCTGTCACTTGGGCACTCGTCAGAAATGCAAAATCCTTGAGTTCTTGCTCCCCCAGACTACTGAGTCCGAACCTGGGAGCTGTCACTCTTCCCTGTGTCTGCTCCAGTTTGAGACCCACCCCTCAAAGTTATTTTATTCTGCTGGCGACAGACCTTCAAGGTGTTTCCAGCTTCCGGTTATTAAAACGTGTGCTACGGTACGCCCTTTGTTTGTGCGGGTGTGCCCGGTGAGAATGCTTCTTCCCTCTGGAAGGGCTCTCGGGGAACGTTCTTGTGTGCCCTTCCAAATGAACTTCAGACGCTGCCTCTAAATTCCATCTGAATGGCACTGCATTGTGCACATGTTTTAATTTAGAAAGGATTGGCATCCTGACAGTATCGAGTTTCCCCATGAAATATTGAAACTCTAAGGGTTTGAGGTGTCGTTCACATAATTACACACAATTTAGGCAGCCTTTGTTACGATCCCAAACGTAACAACTGCACAAGATGTTAGAACGGCCTCCTTTCCTTGAATTTTATAAAACTATGAACATGATCGCAAAGGGTCAGGCATCTGGTCACCTCGTTCTTGTTGGGAGAGTCTCATTTCTCGTGTCGGCCTCTCCGATGTGATTCCATTAAGCTTACGTCTCTTTCTGGGAGCAAACATATCTTTCACAGAAATCTCCCCCATGCTTCATTCTTCCACACCCTTCCCATCAACGGGTGGGGTTGGTGTCCTCCCCTCGAACCTGAGCTTGGTGACTCCTGGACCAACAGAATGTGACGAAAGGGACACTGTGCCAGTTTCCAGGCCCAGACCTCAGGAAAGTGACAGCTTCTCCTTCCTGTCTCTTAGGACATTTGCTCCACTTGCTCTGAGAACCCAGCTGCCACCTTAGGGGAAGGCCAAGCCAGGGGCCACATGGCCCTCGGCCTGCGGCCCGCACCGACGCCCTGTGACTGAGCTCTGGTAGCAACGCATCTCCAACTGCCCCACTGACAGCACGTGGAACTGAGACAAAGGGCCCCCGCTGGCTTCCGCCCCAGCTGCGGCCGAGTGGAGCAAAGCAAACGGTTGCTGCTGTTTGATGTGTTGAGGTGGCTTGGTAGTGACAGGGAGCCGTGCCATGGTACACCCCGTTTGGATGCCTTAAGCAATCACTGATGTGGGGACAGGGATTTCTGGGAGTGGCTTAAACTTTCCTGAATCCTCCCAGGGAGGCTGAGGCTGGGGTTAGAGCCGGGGTCCCTTCCCTGATCCAGGGATATATTTTTATTTATTTTAGAGGGAGAGAGAGAGTGAGAGAGAGAGAGAAACGTCAATGTGAGAAAGAAACACGGATCAGCTGTCTCCTGCATGCGCCCTGACCGAGGACTGAACCCACAACCTCTTGGTGCAGAAGACGATGCCCCAGCCCACTGACCCACCCGGCTGGGGCTGTTTGCACACTACTTTTAATTAAAACCAGTTTGAGCATTTATGTGCAGAATTAAATGCGCATGAGACCAACGCCCCTGGCGATGTTTGCTGGAAGAAGAGATCAATCACTGAATAAGCAAAGGGATGGACCTGGCCCCTCAAACCTCTCCTTCGGTGGCCAAACACCGTCTTTCTCCTGTGCCCAAAATCTTCCCACTTCGGTCCCTGAGAACCAAGACACACAGGTCGAGTGTCCTGAAGGCCACCGTGATGAACAGCCCAAGGTTCGTGTTCCAGCCTCTCTGTTCCACAGCGAAAAGTCACCCAGCTGACCCCCTGGACACAGCAGAGGCCGCACCTGGGCGACGGGCTGTGCATGTGCACACGCGTGAGCAGAAACACACGTGAGCACCTGTGAAAAGCTGCCTCATGAGGGACCTGCCCCTCCTGTAGGTTCCCAAGAGAGGTCACCAGGGGTCCAGCGGGTGGAGCTGGCACCGAGGCCAACCACTAGCCCCAATCCCCTCGGCCAAGGGTGGGGGGAGGCGGAGGGAACCCTTGCTTCGGGGATGCTGTATTTCGATCCCATCCTCTCCTGCGTGCCTGGGGCTGACGATCTTTGCTTTTCATTTGAACCCTCCTGTGCCGTCACAGTAAACGTGTTTTTCACTTATCATAAAAGCTAATAACATTTTTTTAAAAAATCCTCATCCGAGGACACTTTCCATTGATTTGAGAGAGAGAGGAAGGGGGTGTGAGAGGGGGGAGGCAGAGAGAGAGAGGAGAGAGAAACATCAATGTGAGAGAGAAACATCAACAGGTTGCCTCCCATACTCGCCCCAACCGGGGCTCCAACCCGTAGCCCAGGCACGTGCCCTGGCTGGGAGTCAAACCGGCAACCGTTCAGTGCCTGATACTCTGAACGGACGATGCCCCAACCAATTGAGCCACCTGGCCGGGGCATAGCTAATAACATTTTTTAAAAGAATGTTGTAAGACTCTGAAACATTCTGTCTCATCCTTTCCCAAATAAATGTAAACTTTTGTGGGGCTGGTGAGCTCCCCACCCTCAGGGCCTCCCTGGCTCTCAGCAAAAGCCGGATTCCGCCTCTCCGAGTCTGGGTGGAATGGGTTTCCCTGGGAGCCTTCCGCCGCCCAGCGCAGAGGCAGTGCTGGCTCTGCCTCGGCCCCATGTGAAGGGGGCACAGCCCCCGGTTTCAAACAAAGAGCAAATGACCTGCGAGCACACTGACTCTCGCCCTCAGAGCCTCTGAGAACTGCGGGACAGCCCTGCCCAGAGAGCCTGGACGGGGCCCTGGGGGGCACCTGGGCTGGGCACCCCCTCCTTTCTCTCCTCTCCTACCCTTCTCACCTCTGGCCTCTTCCTGTCTCTGCCCACCCATCCATCTCTCCCTGGCTCATCTCTGTCCACACCAGCCTTGCTCTGTTTCTCTCTCTCTCCTTGTGTCTCTCCGTGGCCCCCACACCCCGTGCCCAGACACTCCTCTGCCTCCCCGGTTTCCCCTCCACTTCTCTGTCTCTGTCTGCCGCGTTCTCTCCAGCTCTCTCTCCCTCCTTTCTCTCCTCTCTGTCTCTCCGTCTCTGTCTCTCCTCTTCCCAATCTCCTGCCCTCCCTCCCACCTTCTCTGGAGGGTTTATCTGTGGGATCTGGAACCCAGAGGGAAGATCAGGGCACCCTGCGGGCTCTCTTCTGCCTCTGGCGAGGAAACGGGGTGCGGGGTGGGGCTCAGGAAAGGCGAGGAACTGAAGCCACTGGAGTGGGGACATCTCGGCCAGGCTGACAACTGAGAGCAGAAGCCACCCAACCAGAGGGCTGCCATCTGTCCCCACCAAGGACAACTTCGGAGGTTTAGGGACACCAGCCCATGCCGCAACCCTCTTTGGCTTCTGGGCACAGGGGTCCAGTGCGTGGGCTGGTGGTCACAGTCACGCCTCCCTGCCTGAAGCCTGAGGAACAGAGGGTGGGATCCAAACCCAAAGGACTCGGCCTGAGCGGCAGCTCACCCTCCCACCCCCGCCGCAGCAGCCGTAAAGTATGAAGCTACACTTTTAAATGGGCAAAACCCCCAGTTTTCTCTTGAGTACCTGGCAATAGTGGCCTGTGGCGTTTGGACAGTCCCGTCCTGCGGGCCACTCTCTAACCTGGAGACCTCCTGACAGGGACCTGCCTGGCCTCCACCCAAGCAGAGAGATTCTCTGGGTGGGAGAAAAAGCCCAAGGGCACCCACTGGCTGGCGGCGTGACCCTGGGCAGGGCACACCTGCTCTCTGGGCCTCGGCTTTGCCGTCTGCCCAACGGAGCCCAGCATGGAGACTGACCTATGTGAGCATCGGAGGAGAGACAGGGGCCCTCTTCCTAGAGAGGAGGCCCTGTGTGTGTGGGTTTGCTTGTGATTTGAGATATTCATGTGTCCCCCACCCCGGGGGGCCATGGACCCTCAGGCTAAGAACCCCTCCTCAGTGCCACGGTCCCCTCTCTTCTTCTGCCTCAACCGAGTCTGGGTTCATTCAGGCGGATCCACAGCTCAAACCTGACTGCCAGGGGCCACCCCTTCTCTGGGTGAGCCGGGGCGCCCCCTCCATCCCTGGCGGCTGTCCCAGCCCGCGGGCAGCGGCCCCTCGTTATGCAGGAACAGGGGGCTGGCGCTGGATTAGCATAAGGCGCCCGGGCGGTAAAGGCCCACCAGGAGGCCTCGGTGCCGCACCGCCTTTGTCGGGGCCCAGGACCGAGGACGGCGGCCGGGCGGCTCACACACTTTTGACTGCCAGATGAAAGGGGGCGACACAAAGGGGCTGCCTGGGCCGAGCATGGGGGCGCTTTGTGTCCCTCCAGACGGAGTTACAGACGTCTGCGAAACGTCAATTACAGCTGAATAAAGATGTCTGCTCTGTCCAGACGCGCCTCCTTTCAGCTGGGGCGGTGTTTCCAGGCCGCGGGCCTGGGACGCCTGTGGCAACCTAATTTGGTGATTGTGACTCTGGAGGCGACGGGCATTCATCCACCCTGGGGAGGATGGGAACAGGCTGCGCTGGCCTGACCCAGCTCTGTCCTGGAATGCGGGTGGGGCTGGGTGCAGAGAGAAAGAGGCAACCCGCCGGGCTTCCCCTCTCCTCCAGGCTGGGCCAGGCCTTGGGCGTGGGAGGGCCATGATCTGGGAGCCACACTCTCCCCAGGTCAGCCGGGCCCCCTTCCCAGGCCTTGGTCAGTGCCGAGGTGGCCTGGGGCCCCTGCAGCTACTAGCTGAGATCGGGGTTCACTGGTTCCTTCTCCTGAAGGCTACTGTGATGAGGGGACAGCCTTAAGAGAGCCTGAGGTTCAAGCCCCCGGGCTCCCAGAGATGCTGAATCCAATTCTTGATGTCACTGAGCCACCAGGCCAAGGGCGGGGGAACCACCGCCCTTCAGCCCTCGTGCTGAGTGTGATGATGACAACGGAGAAGCCTGCATTTCTTGAAGCCTGTCCCACTCATCAGGCGGTGGGAGTGTAACCCTGCCTGACACAGGAGAACGGCCCGGGGTTCCGCTTCCTGCTCTTGCACCGTCAGAGTGATAGAAGGGGTCGTGCCACTCAGGGCCACCTTGTGGGGAGGTGGCATAGTCACAGTGGGGTGTGAGGACCTGGGACACAGCCTTGGTTCTGCGTGCAGTGCACTGGGCTGCACGTTCAGGCTGGTGGTGGCCCCCGAGGTGACCTCCCCCCTGCAGGGTTTCTTGGGCAGCAAAGGCACTTCCTAAGGATCCCCAGGTTCCCTGGGCCATCTGTCCTGAAGCCTGCCCAGTGGGATCCAGCAACTGACCCTGTGGCTGCCGTGTGTCATGCTCTCTCTGATTAAAAGCCAGTGAGATGCCACCCTGGAACAAAACGCCCCAACCAGGATCTTCCTGCCTACTGAGACCCTATCGTGCACCCAGACCCAACCTGCGTGTGCGTTTGTGGGCAAACCCCTCAGAAGGCCCCTCCGAGGTGAGGGGGTCTGGGGAGGGGCACAGCCGCTGAACCAGCCAGCCAGGTGTGTCCCCCACCCCACCCCGCTCTGCCACTCCCCAGCCAGGGGGGTGAGGGAGGGAGGTGACCTTAGCAAGCCAGCTGACTTCCTGGGCCTCTGTTGCAGAGCTGCCAATGCTAATGACACATTCCAGGGGAGCCCCTGGCCCAGGGCAAGGTTGGGGTTCAGTCTAGGGTGGTCTGACCCCTGAGCTCACATCCTCTCGACTTCTTAAGAAATGTGGAGCCTCTTTCCCCGAGTGGGTCTGGGCCCGTGGGAGGTGGTGAGCCCGATCCCCTCAGTTCCTGCAGCTCCCTCTCTCCTGAGTTCAGTCCCCATTCCCCATTCTGGATGGTGGCGGAGGCACCTGTGACCTACAGACTGACCCGAGCGAGGCCTGTGTGCGTGCAAGTGTGGTCACGTATGTGCGCGCACTACCAACGCCTATGGCTGCGGACGGGGCCTCGAGCCACTCCGCCACTCCGAAGGTGTGAGACAAGGTGGTTCCACAGTGACACCTGGGTTATGGGTGAGTCCCAACACACGAGCAGCTATGTAGGAGGCCAACGAGGCTGGACTACCCCCAAGGACGGAAAGAACTGCAGGTCTGCCCTGGGCCATAGTGGTACCGTCTCGTGTGCGCCTCTCATGAGAGTGTGCACCCACTGTGGGGGGCAGGGGGCCGGCCTTGAACGAACCAGGACCCGCTGACGGGCAGGGACATCGTAGGAGCCTGCATGTAAGCGCGAACCGTACCACGAAGGCCTTAAAGATCCCTCACATTTCATTCGTGTAAACAGCTAATACGTTCATCTCGTATAAAAATCAGGTTTGCAGGGCGGAGTCTCCCTCCGGTCCTTGCCCCCCATCTGCCCCGTTCTCGCTGCGCCCCAAAAAGACAATCCCTGCCATTCGTTTCTTGTGTGTCCTTCCTGGGTTCCTTCCTACGCCGGCAGCCAAGACAAACTTGGATTCTTAAGTCCCCCTCCTTTCCACTCAGCTTCTTCGTATTGTGTCAACCTTTTGCTTTTACAAATGTCACTGCAACAAATTAGCCACGCACACAAGTCTGTTCTCTCAGTGTGAGCGGGTCTACAGGGTGCATGCACAGGGTGGCTGAGCCAAGGCTTGGGCGCGTTTGGGACTTTGCTACGGTCTGCCAGACTGTCCTTCCGGGGGCGGGGGCCACCTCCCACCCACAGGATACGGCTCCTGGCAAGGGGCTGTCACGGACCGGCTGGCTGCACACATCTAGGCTTGGCCAGCCGTGTGCCCGGCCCGGGGCACTATGCAGGGATCTTGCGCAACCACACATGGCAGCCCGGTTCACGCCGCAGTCTGTCCTCTCTCCCCTGTTTCTTTCTCTGGAACAGTTACTAAGGGGGTGCTACCTCCAACTGCCACCAGACACACACACACACACACACACACGAACCCGACTGGAAAATTGCAGAGCAGAGCCCTGAAGGAAAGAAGTGTGTCCACCCAGGTTTGCTCATTAAAGGAAACTGTGAGCACCTAAGATGGCCTGTCCCCCACCCCCGCCACAAATGATCTACGCGTGATGTATCATCTTGGCCAAGTCTCTACCTCTGGATCCTAGTGCTCCCTTGGGTAAGAAAAGAAGCCGGGACAGAGGACGTTCCAAGTCCCCTTCTAGCTCAAACAATGTATCATTGCAAAACCATGTTGCCAGTCCACGTATATATCAAAGCGAGGAAAGGCTTGGGAAACACTTCTGTGGGCTGATACAGGTTGGCATTTGTTTGCAAGGATGGTTTAAAGGTGGTCCACCCAAAGAGCTGGTGAGGAATTGCGTGCATACCCGCCTGTGTGTTCCGCCAGCTGGCCCTGGGACCACCCCACCCCACCCCACCCCTGCCCCCGCCCCCACCACGTAGAAGAGAGTCAATGGAGCTGTGCTTTGGGAGCAGCCCGACCTTGTTTGAAACCCCACTAGGCTCACTCGCTGACTTCGTGAATTTGCACCTTCCATTCACCCCTTTGTATTCAGAAATGAGACGCCTTCACACTTCTCCCAGGTAGCTACCTTGAACACTGACAGAGATCTTATGGCTAAAGTGCTGGGCACGGAGAAAGTGCTCGACAAACATTATCTGCGTTCCTGGGAGTCCCCGAGAGCCAGCGGCAGGGGTGCGGCTTGGAGGCGGACCCGCCGGTGCCCCCAGCCAGGCCACTGGCGAGCCGGTGGCAGACCAGGGGCCCGAGCTCTCTCTCCAAGGCGTCTGGACAGGCCAGGAGGCAGCCAGGGACGAGTGACAGCTGGGGAGGTTTAATTGCTCCTCGGTGGCTTGGGGGCACCTCCCTCCCTTGCCAACGATCTGCATTTCAATGTGAGAAGAGGGGAAACTGGGATGCTGCTCAAAGGGGTTACAATGATTAATCATTTAAAAAGCAAGATCTTAATTACAGGCCGCAATTTTTGCTATTTAAGGAGTCCATTAGTTGCCAGAAAGAAGAAGGAAAAATTATCACAGGTTATTCTCCTCCAAAAGTAGAGAGGGGGGAGGGGTGGTGGGGGAGAGTCAGCTGTTGCTCAGAGGTGGGGGGGCAGGCTCGCTGCCCCCGCAGGCCAGGCGCAGGGTGGGCCCTGGCCATGGTGCTGGAGCAAAGTGAAAAAGATGCTTCTCAGAGATCTGGGGACCGGTTGCCGGAGGTGGTGCCAGAGCAAGGATTTCCTGCCCTCTGTCTCCCCAGCTCGGGGTGGCTGCAATCCCACCTGTGGGTGCCCCTGGAGGCCTCATCCTGGGCGTGGCAGCTGGCGGTCAGCTCCTCCCCCCACTCCAATGACCCTTGACCCCACCCTGCTCAGGATGTGGGGTCAATTGCCTGGCCCTCCCCTCTGACCCCTCTGTGGGTTTTAGTCTTGTCCGGTCCCTCAGGCCCCAGGGTGTACAAAGGGGACTGCGGGTGGGCGGGGGAGTGTCAGGAGTGAGATGCAGCCAACCAGGCCTCTCTAGTGGATTAATGTCCTGATCTTCAGGGGACTAAAGATCAGGGCCTGTGGCCTCAGAGGCTTCTGGCCCAAGGGGCCTGGAGGTCTTCCTCCACCTAGAAGCCTGGGCCTGATCCCACCACGGAGGAGGACACTGCCGGCCGCCCGCCCCCCATCCCCGCCGCCGGCTCCCAGCCTCCTCCTGGGCCCCTGCTGGCAGCCCCTGAGTCCCAGAAAACAGCCCCCGCAACACAAGGTTCCAGAGTGCAGGCCCAGCCACAGGAAGGCCGGCGACCCCAAGCCAGACGGTGGTAGTGTGCCTGACATTACAAGCACCATCGAAATTAGTAACTCGGACAAATCTAATTGGTCAGTGCGGGCCAGAGCCAGGACCCAGACTTCCCTAACTCCTGTGACACCTTAGGCTTATGACAAGCTTGCAAACGAGCGGCAGAGTTTACCAGCCGACCCAGAGGAAAGGTTTACTCCCTGCCAAGCCGGCTTAACACTGGGAATAAAATAAATAAAATCACTTCTATAAACAGTCCCTCCTGCCAGACTGATTAAAAGCCTGTGTGTGTGTCCATCAGTCTCTTCTGTGCTAACACGCAGGCCCCCAGAGGGCAGGCTGCTAAATCCGATTCAGTGGTAATCCCAGGGATTTCTGGGGGACGGTGGGAGGAGGCCCAAGCCACAGACGCACAATATGGGTTTGAATTCAAAATAACCAGACTGATTTCGGGCGACCCTGCCCGGGCCTCTGCCTCCCCAAGGCATCCTGACACCCCACCTCCATCCCCCAGAGAGGAGAGGGTGTGTGTCCCCCCCACTGCCAGGTTCCCTACCTCCTGGGGGCACATCCCTCCCCCCACCCCCACCTGACCCCAGTGCTGATTCACTGCAGGGTGAGACACCCAAACCATGTGGTCTCTGATGCTGGCTTTTCTCACTGGGGGCTGCCTTGAAGCCACAGTAATCAGCAACTCTTAGCTTGTCACTCTCCCGACACTCTCTGCTGAGACTAGGAAATGGCAAATGGGATGGAAATGAGAACTTTATCATCTGTTTCTCACGTGGCGAGGAAGGCCAAGCTTCGGAAACCACCTCAGCCGGCAACACTCTGACCACGGGGTGACTGGACCACGGCCCAGGGGCTGCTAGTGGCACCGCCACGTACAGGTCATCTGCCCAGGCTCCTCATGGGCCACTGGGGAGGCCCGCCCTGCCCTGCCTGCCTCCGAGGCAAACGTCCACACCTGGGGAAGAGCTCTACCCTCAGGGAGTCCTGGAGGTCTGGGATGCCAGTGGAGTCTCCCCTGACAAGGCCGGCTCTGCCCATCCCAGCTGCTGGCCCAGACAGTCCAGTGAATTTAGGAAAGGGCTCCCCCTCTGGGCAGATGCAGCCCTTGCAGGGCACACAGCATGGGAACTGGATATTCACTCCCTCCCCTCAGACCCTCTCGATCTTCACGACAAGCCCTGAAACAGGCAGGTTGTTGTTTTACAGGTGGGGGGACTGATGCTCCCTTTTCCGGGGCACCTGGGGGTCTCCTGGGCCCCAGGACCCACTGTCCTGCGTCTCCCAGGTAGACTCTCCAGTTGGCTGCCAACCTGCCCCACAAAGGCTTAGGGGGCATCTGGCCCAGCCAGGAATGGGAGCAGGTGACCCCAGACAGCCTGAGCACCCCTGTCTCCACCAGCCTGGGGAGCTTCGGGCCCCGGGTGCGCGGCAGCAGGAGCCAGAAAGGCAGGTGGCTGCTTCCTGTCTGTAGGAAGCTTTACATTTTCAAAGCACATTCATGTCCGGGAACACGGCTGAGACCCTCAAACCAGCCTGCAGGGGACCCGGAGCAGGATGGTGACGTTCATTTGACAGCTGTGCCCCAGAAGCTCGGAGAACAAGGCTCACACGTCTCCTAGCTGGCAGAGCTGAGGCTGGGACCCAGAGCTCGTTTCAGAGGGTCTTGGAGCCCCTTGGGCTGGGACACAGTGCCAGCGGGATCAGGGACCTGGGGCGCTCTGGGGAGAGAAGTGTCCCGAGCTCCGCCTGCCCGGCCTGCAGGTCCTGGTGGGTTAGTCACCAGTTCCTTCCACTCACGCCTAACCTCCCCGGGCCTCAGTGTCTTCACCTGTACAGTGGGCTTAAAATGGCATTTATTAGTAATTATTGGTGCCTGCTATCAGTTTTTAGAAATAGAATCCAAAGAGTCATTTGAAGAGCCACCGAGGTGCTGCGCGTAACGCCTTCTCCCCCCGACCTGGTGCACAGGAAGCCCTCCCAATGGTAGCAATTGGTACTCAGGGCCCGAGACCGGGGGTGCAGCTGGGAGGAGACAGGCAGGCTCCCCACTCCCAGAAGCCTTGTGTCCACCGGGGGGACGGGCAGCTACGCCATGTGAGAGTGCATTAAGGCAAGGCCCATATAAGGCCCAGTGGAAGTGACCTCTAAGACAGGGTGCACGGTCAGGGGGTGTTGGAGAGTCTGGGTGCGGCAGCGATCCAGGACAGGGAGGGGTGTGTTAGGGAGGGGGGTCCTCTCTTCTCACGAAAACGGAGGTGCCCCGTGGGCCGGCTGATGCGCAGGGAGCCCCCGTGAACACTCCCTCCGGACCAGCCATGTCCTGGGAAGGCATTGTCCCAACCTCCCCACAGCAGTCCTGGGGACTCTGAGCCCTCTTGGGCTGCTGGCCCAGTATGGGACAGGAGGGGGCCCCTGTGGCCCTGCCTGGACCGTCTCCCCTGAGAGCCAGGGGCCCCGACAGTCTGTGCTGTGCCGTGTGAGCTCACAGAAGCCCATTCCCCTCTCTGGGACTCAGTTTCCTCATCTGTCAAACGGACTTCCCGCGCTCAGTCCCTGGTGTTTGTACGCATTTACTCTGGGCTGTTCAGTAGGCCGGCAACGCGGGCTGCCTGCTGCCTGAGTCCCTTCCTGCACCCACACCCAGAGGGCCTGTGACCTGCGAATGCTAGACCGACCCCCACCGCCACCCCTACCCCGGCTCAGCTGGGGTCAGGCCCTTTGCAGGGCTGGCAAGAGGCCGGAGCTTAGCGCCTGCCCTCAGCAGGACATAGACCCTTGTCCTCCCACATCCGACAGGCCCCCTTCTGCGCCAAGGGGCAACCAGGGGTGGAGGGCGTCTCTGGCTGGCTGCCTCCCTCCTTCCCCGCCTCGTCCCCGCAGCTGTGGCTGCACTCCCACCTCTGCCCCGGGCTTTTGTCACTGCTGAATTCATGTGACATCTCAGATGGAGGGCTCCTGGGTGGGCGGACAGATGGGAGGGGGGATGTTTCAGGCCCCCTACCCGCGTTCTCCCAGGATACTCCACTGCCCTCTTTCCTGAAGAGTGGTGAAAGTGCACGGTCTCAGGGGGCAGGGACCCACCGCCTTGAATTCTGCGCGTGAGCCGTGAGGCCTTGAGAAAGTTGATGGCTTCTCTCCGACTTAGCTGTCCATGGGATGGGGCGAGCTTGGGGACCGTAGCTTGGGCGCAGGGTTGGGCGTGCCTACGCTTCCAGGGCTTTAAGGGGGGCGTCCCTTCCTTCTTCCTCTTCCCTCCTCCCTCCTTTGGCACACGTGCCCTGCAGACGTGCTTTTCTGCCCGCTCCCTTGCCTCGCCCCACTTTACAGCTGCCTCTCAGGGTGTCTCACATTCCATGCACCCCACTCTGCCTGCCTGGCAGCAAACCCTCTGAAAACGCGTTGCGGCAGGTGAATGGGGCACACAGCATCTTCCTGGAGCCTCCCCCGGAATATAGTGTGAAAACTGCCCACCGTGAGCCCGGGATGGGTGCTGGAGGAGCAGTGAGCCGGCGGTCCCTGCGGGGTGGGGGAGCTGATGTGCGCTCAGTGAACAGGTCTTGGATCCGGACGCAGAGGGTCTGGGTGTCCGGCTGCCTGGGAGGGGCAGGAGGTTGCCTTCATGGGGAGCCTGGGAAAGTCTCCCCCTGCCGGGCCACAGGCAGGGGTGGGAAGTCAGGGCCACGGGGGCTTTGTGCCTTACACAATTGCAGCCGCTCTTCTGGATAAAGGGGCGAACAAAGGGGCCTTAGGAAGTGGCCACGCTGCTCAGCGCCCGGGGAGGCCCCAGGAAGCCAGCTCTTGCTGGCCGCCCACCCAGGCATCCTCCCAATGCCCTTCCGTGAGGGGCCAGCTGGGCTCCAGCCACTCACAGCCTGGGCAGCTGTGCCCAGAGGTCGTGAAAGCGAAGAGAACACCCTCCAGCTGGCCCAGGGGCCCCGGAAAGCACCAGAAGCGTCCCCAGCAGGGGCAGCTGGGGGAGCTAAATGCTGCTTTCTCATTCCCTGGAGAGGAACAGGAACAGGAACTGCTGACAGAGACGGTGGGCTTCCGAAAGGCCCACTCAGGAGGGGTAGGCCCCCCGAGGGGTGGCTGGTTTTTAAACAGGGTGCAGCTCAAGAGATATAGACGCATCTCTTCTCATCCCTCCCCCACGACTGGCTAATGACATCGATAAGACCCACGGGACCTAACTGCCAGCACCTCGGGGTCCCCACCCACCCTGGGAGCAGGGAGGCTGCGGGCCCCTGAGAGCGGCAGAGGGAAAGCCCTGTGTGCTCTGTGAGGGTGGTATAATGCCACCTTGTTCTGGCATCTGGCAGAGCCTGCCAGGTCCCAGGCTTCTGAATGCCCATTGGGGCCACACACTGGACTCTGTCGCCCAGGCGGCCCTGTGCCAGGTCCGCCAACACCCAGAGAGAGGGGCCTTTCTTCCCCGCTGGCCAAAGCCAAGGCTTCCAGAAGAGCAAAGGCAGCAAGGGGAGCTGATCTTTGTTTAGGAAATTAAGGGCCCCCCCACCCCATTTGGGAAGCTCGGAGCTGAGAAGGGAAGTCTGTCTGTCACCTCCTTTGTGAGTCAGGCCTGCTCTCTCCTGATGCTGAAGCTACAGGATTCCCCGCCGCTTGGCTCAGGGCCTCCAGCCCCCCACTCCAGCCCCCGCCTATTCATCGAGGGGCTCTGAAGACCTTTCACGAGGCCCCGTCCTGCTGGCCTCGGGAGGGGCTCGCACTGAAGCCTGCGTGGTGCTGTGTTGGAGGGGGAATCTAACTGGAGTTACTGTGTGCGCTTGGAAGGTGGCGGAACTGAGACCCAAAGCGGTGAGTGACGAGCCGGGGCCAGTTCAGGATGGCCGTCCCCCGTTCTCCCAGGCCATTTTCTCTAACGACTCATGTCCCTGACTCCATGTGAGGGGCAAACCAAGGTGACCTCAAGAAACCCTGCTCATTGCGGGGGTTGTTTGCGGTCCACCCGACAGTCCACTGGGGGGTCAGTGCATGGGCAGGTGCAGAGCTAGCCAGGACTTTGCAAGGAAGAGAGTCTCAGGCATTTTTCATGTGACTTGCAGGCAGCATGTGAGCCTAGGCTCTAATCCCACTTTACGTATTAACAGAGAGGTGCCTTTTGGTGCGGCTTTTATACATATACACCGTGTAGCTACTATGTGCTGCACAACACCCCCCTGTACGGGTCGGGGGGCTTACGCTTTGGGCTGTTTACAACCTTCCCAAGAGTGTCCATTTCAGCACAGTCGCATACTGGAGGCATCTCAGGTACCGAAACCGCCCACCTACAACTGTCAGCTTCCACCACATGACCGCGTTCGCAGGTTTCACGTGCCACGGCCACCGCGCCAGGCTCTCGCTGGGGCCTCTAGAATGCTGGTGCCTGAGTGTGGCTCTTGAAATACACGTTCTTTTATTACCCACGTCCTGTTGTTCTCCCTGCACAGTTAGGACATTGTACCGATACTGCCACACATGTGTGTCAGTGGATTCTGCTTTCTATGAACTTCATTAGGGGAGTAAGATGTGTTATGGAAAGAGGGCACTGGGCCTGGCGGGATGGGGTTAGGGCCGGTCGGCGCCATCTGCCCTGGTGGTGGGTGGCGGGTCCCTGCACTAGGGGGAATGCTTTCCCGCCCCCCATCCCCGGCATGAGTAAGTGGGCAATCCCCCAGCCCTGAAGGCTACCAGCGGCTGCCTTATCATCACGAAGGGGGATGTTCCTGAAAATAAAGCCAACGCGGAGGATGGGGATGAAGGACCTGGGTCCTTGGCAACTGCACTCGGGCCTGATGCAGTGATGTTCCAGGACCTCCAGCTCTATGAGATGTGTCCCCACTGGGAAGGCAGTGGTACCCAAACATCAGGTGTAATCACATGAGGGGTTCGGGTTCACACACAGCCCCACAGCCTCAATCTCCCCTTCACAAAGAGGGAATCGCAGTGAGTGAAGAGGCTCCCTCCTCCTACTGCGGAAACCAACCCTAGTGTTTCTGAGCCGCTGGCGGCCACCAGGAGCCACGGCTCAGAAGGGAGCCGCTGCCGCAGACTTCTGCCACAGGCGCTCTCCATCTCTGAGAAATGGTCCTGGGGGTCCAAGTGGGTCCAGCAGAAAGGTCACGAATCTAGGTCCCCGTAAGAGCTTGAGGTCGAGTGTCCCTGGGCCTGGGCCAACCAAGAGCAGACCCGTAAGCCCAAGCCGTGGAGAAGCAGCCTGGCTGAGTCAGGGACTGAGAGGCGCGTCTGGAAGGAACTTGGGAATCACCTGGTCCAGTTCCCTCGGGTACCAGTCAGGTGAGGCACTGCCACAGCGACAACCCCCTCAACCTTGGGGGCTTAAAGCAACGTCTCCCTCAGGCTGACACGCCCGCTGCAGAGGGGCAGGACGCCCCAGCCCATCGGAGCCCTTCCGGGGCGCAGGCTGCTGCGGGGGGACTGGCACCTCTGCTGCCAACGTTGAGAAACGAGAACACGGCAAACCCCAAACCAACTGCTCCCTCAAGCTGCTCCCTGGAAAGATCACGCGCCTCTTCCACTCCGATTTCAGTGGGCACACCAGGTCACCGGGCCATGCCGACATTCACTAGGGTTCCTGCAGGGACGGCCAGGAAACGCCGGGACACTGGACAGTGACGGCACTACTGCAGTGCCCCACACCGGCCTACAGTCCAGAATCAGCCCTGATCCTACCTGGGCTGCCAGGGGAACCTTTCTGGGACAGCCCTACCCACACCCCCATCTCCTGCCCCACGCGTCCCCACTTAGGCGTTCACCCACCGACACCGCCCGAGTGCGACGCATGAGCACTGTGCGGCGTGCGGGGGCCTGAAGGCATATTCCAGAAAAGCCCCCGTGAGCTTCACAACCCCCAGCTCCAGCAGCCTGCCGGGTATTTCACGCCTCGGGTCTTTGCCTAAAGTCCTGCCACCCTCTTCCGCCTACTCCCAGACCAGCTCCTCCCTGACTTCTGCCAGTCAGTGCCGCTCCGGGACGCGCCCCCACTGCGACAGCTTCTCCCCGTGTTACTCCATGGACCCGGTTCACCTGTCTCCTCCCCGCGGGCTCTGGGCTCCTCGTGGACTATCGCAGTGAATCCGCAGAGCCAAGGGAGGGGCGCAGGCGGGAAGCTTCCTTTCCTGTCTCCCCTTTGTACCGTTGGAACATTTTATAATGTGCTTTAAAAAAGTCAGGGGGGAAATGTAACATCCTGGGAAAGCAGTCAAGATATCTTGTTATCTTGAAGTGATAAATTCAGATTTCAAAATCGTAGGTAAAATACGACCCTTATTCTTGTAGAGACATGTATACTGCATCTCACTGTGTGGTATTCGGTGATATTATAACTTGGTTTTATTTGGCATTCCCCTGATAAAAATTCAAACAGTAAAAAAGGATCTGTAAATGAAAAAATACACAATTTGCTTCCCCTCCCCTCCACGCGGCTCCCTGGAGTCTCCGCGCCGCTTCTTATCGCCCCCAAAATGGGAACTGTCGTTATGTCTGGGGGCGGGGCTGCAGGGGGGGGGTGTTCTTTTCTGGGCTTTTCTGAAATGTCTATTTTTTCTCAATAAGCATATATTGCTATGGAAATAAGAAAAACACATGCATTTTGGAAGTGCTCGTGATTAAGAGAAGCCTTGAGCTTCCTTCCTCCCTGGACTCTGAAGCATCGAGCTCGGTGACCCTCCACAGCCCAGCTTCGGCGGAGAAAACTGGGCCACCGACATGCCATTTCTAAGTTCCAGGAAAGGCCCCCGGTTCCATTTTTAATAAAATTCTGCTACCTGCCCTGGCTGGGGTGGCTCAGTGGGCTGGGCATCGCCTCACAAACCGAAAGGTCTCTGGTTCGATTCCTGGTCAGGGCACGTGCCTGGGCTGCAGGCCTGGTCCCCACTTGGGGGCATGTGCGAGGGGCAACAGAGCCATGTTTCTCTCACACATCAGTGTGTTCTCTCCCACTCTTTCTCCCTCCCTTCCCCTCTCTCTAAAAATAAATAAATAAAACCCGTAAAAAAAAACCATCCTGCCTCCTCACCTCCTGCTCTGACCTCGGGGCCCCCATCCTCCGCTCCCTCTCTAAGCCTCGGCACCCGGGCCTCTCACTGGCAGCGGCGGCAGCGGCGCGGCGGCCCCAGCAGAAGGAGCCTGTTGCCCTGTGGAGTCTTCGGAGGGACTCCGCCCAGGGCTTCTCCCATCTGGTTCTCAGCTCCTCCCCAGAAATGGATCCGAAGCCACGGGAAGAATTCCTCTTTCCCACGGATCGCAGGGTAAAAACAACAGGCCTTGTTAAAACTGCTCCTTAATGAGGCTCCTGCCAGGTCTAATTGTCGCCATGGCAATGACCCCTCGCGGCCATCTTTAATTAACTTGGAGTCAAAGTCACCAAACGAGCTCCGCCAGTAAATTGCCTGCCAGCCCCGGGCAGTCACGTGGCCCCTCCCCTGTCCCCTGGCCTCCCTCTGGCACAGGTGACGGGGCAGACAATTCCCGGCTCCAGCTGTCCTGTCACCCCCCCTTCTCAGAGCCATGACAGTAGCAGCAGCAGCAGTAAGAGTAACAGGAACAGGCTGTGTGCTAAGGGCTGTGCTCTGGCTTTGCACCTTCTCTGTGGCCCTGGGAGGGAAGCGCCCGGCCCAGGGCGAGGTGCCCTTGGAGGCCTCCGTGGGCCGCCCTCGCCAAGGCAAGTACCGAGGCCGCTGTGCGCACAGAGGGGCCCGCCACCTTGGGCTTGGGGACGCCAATGGAAGCGGCTGCCCGACGGCTGGCCCCTTAAAATAGTCTCCATCACCGTTCCCGAGTTTATCGCCCGACGAGGACGACAACGTTGGAGAATTAAAAACGCAGTAGGGAAGGAGCTGTTGGAAACGGATGTCGAGGCATTTCCCGCACAGCCCCTTGTTGCAGGGTCACTGCGTGTCACGTCTCTGGGGACAAAGCTCTGGAGCACCAGGCAGCTTCGTCCAGGGCTGGATGGCTGCATTCGTCCGGGGAGGGGTGGCTGGAGCCCCTGCTTGGCCCCACCTGGTGGTCCCGTGCTTCCCGCCAATCAAATCTGGTTTCCCTGGATGTGTCCGAACTGGTTTGGTTGTTCACACTTGGAGCTTTGGACAGCACACCTTCTCCTGGAGAGGAGGGGCACACTGGGGTCCCCAGACTGAAGAGACCTCGCTGTGTCCCCTCAGGCTCCTAAAGGTGCGGTCTTGGGTCAGGGAAGCTGGCAAGATGTGGATTTCTTTCTCTAAAATGGCTCTGGGCTTGGGGTTCCCCACCGCTGCCTGGGTCCCAGGGCCGCGCCCCTGGCCCTCTCCCTTCCCTTCTCTACAATGGCGGGGCAGGGGGAGGACTCAGCCTGCTTCTCCCTGACCAGGGACCGCAGCCCCAGCTCCCACGGGACCACCCTGCCCTCAGGGGACAAAAAGGCCGACAAACAGGTGGGGGACTAGGCTTCCAGGCACAAAGGGGTGACCAGACCTGGACCTCCTTCCGAATCCCAGCTCCTTGTCCTTCTCTTCCCTCCCCAGGGGACCTCGGGTAAGTCACTTTTCATTCCACCGCTCTTAGCAGGCACGGAGGCAGCCCCCGTAAGTGCTGCTACGTCATTAGTATGTCTGGGCCAGGACAACCTGACACCCCTGCTGCAGACTGGTGGGGGCCGCGTTCACACCCACTCCACAGACACAGACGCAGGGAAAATGAGGTGACCTGCCTGCCAAGATGCCGGTTGGTTCCTCAGACCAAGACCCTGAGCAAAGGGGACATTGACCCTCAGCCAGTTACTTTAAAGGCCTCTCCTCCCTCCCTTGCCCCACCATTGTAGAAACTTCTGTCAACAAAAAATTCCCCCCCAAAGTATTACAAAATAGACACTTGAGTCATGAGCAGTTTGCAAACTGAGGAGACAAGCAGGAACCTCAGAAAGGAACAGTGTCTCTGTATGAACAAAGGAGAGGCTGCCTACCCACGGTTCCCATTTTGGTCTATTTTATGTACATGAATTTTCCAAATCATGCAGTTCTGATTGGTCAGTATAGAGGCAAACGAGGATACAATTTGTAAAGTTCTGACTGAATAGGGCAGGTCTCAGTCCATTGGAGCTGGGTGCTGAGGGTGCCGCAGGGAAGCAGAGTGCAGGTGGCCCTCTCCACCAGCAGCTCCTCCCCCGCTGGGCTTCCCCAGCCCAGGCCCCTGCAGATCCTAAACTGGGTGCGCTTGTGCTGCCCAAGTCAGACCTCCGCATCTGCGTTGGTCCTAGGGCACCTGACTGCTCCACCCACACCCCCAACTTCCTGCCGGGGCTAGGGCTGTGTTGCCCAGTACATGCACTGCACACAGTAGGTGCTGTGCTGTCAAGTTTTGATTTCCTCCTGCTCCACTTGCAGGTACCCCCCACCTCCGCTACACTGTGACGACTCGGGCTCCCCCTACTGGCGTCCAGGGTAATGACCTGAGCTTGCTTTTTTTTTTTTTTTTTTTTTTTTTTAATTTATAAGGGACCCTCCAAACAACCCTCTGCCCGCGCCGACCCCATCCCCGCCTCCTGCCAAAGTTACATGCAAGAGGCTTCCAGGAAGATCTTACTTTTCTAAACTTTATCCTAAATGCAAACAAAATGGAAAAAATGCACTCATTTACCCAACAAATATTTACTGAGTACTTGGGTATTAATCGCTTTGGCTAACACTGATTGAGCACTTACTGCTTGCAAGGCATTGTTTGGCTCTTCTACTTGCATTTGCTCATTTAACCCCCACAATGACCCCGGCAGGGTAGTACTGTTATTATCTCCACTTTACAGTTGGAGACAGCCAAGGTCACACATAGCTGGTATGTGGTTGTGTTTGTTTGGTATGTGGCTGTGGACCTGGGTGTATCCAGAGCCGAGGTCCCCAACCACTACATCACACCATGCGACACTGTGGTTAAACAAGCAAACAAGCAAGCCAACAAACAAACAAACAAATAAGACATTGGAAGTGGTTTCAAAGCATCCCTAGCTCTCTAATTTCCCTGGGGAATTTCTCCTGGAAAGGGAAACAGATGAATGTGTTATCTAGACAGAGATGTTAGGGTTTTCCTGATGATGTGTTTGCTTGTGGCACCAGAAAAATGAGATGGTTTGCCTACATTTCCAAGGCGAGGTAAGGTTTAAAGAAAATAAACAAGCATACAAATTACTAGCAGTCTGAGATCCCCACCTCGGCCCTTCAGAATTGTACTTCCTTCCAGAATGGGACAGAATGAGGCATCATAAGATTCCGTGGCCTGGCCCTGGCTGGTGTAGCTCAGTGGACTGAGCATCGGCCTGTGAACCAAAGGGTCACCAGCTGGATTCCCAGTCCAGGGCACATGCCTGGGTTGCAGGCCAGGTCCCCAGTAGGGGGCGCGCCAGAAGCAACCACACATTGCCGTTTCTCTCCCTCTCTGTTTCCCTCCCTTCCCTCTGTCTAAAAATAAATAAATAAAATCAAGAAGAAGAAGAAGAAAGAAGAAAGAAGAAGAAGAAGATTCAGCGGCCTGTTGTTCACTGCTAGAAGTCAGGGGCCATGAAGGAACCTGACCCACTGCTCTCTGACCACTCCCCACGCCCTCCCAGTGGGTTCATCACACTCCATCCGAGCCTCTCCCTGTGGCTCTGGGGGCCTGAGTGGCCTCACCGTGCATCTGCGCATCACTGCAGTGCAGGCAGTACATGCTGTGACAGAGGAATGTGGCCTAGGCAGCTAGGGACTGGCCACTCACCATGGAAAGAGGGCCACGGTGAGAAAGCCAAGGGGCCAGACCAGGCAACCGGGACTCTTAGAGAGGAGAGAGGCCCTGGAGACCAGCTAATCCATCTGTTTACCCCACACAGAGACGTCCACGGTGTCCCCCACCCCCGCCACCGTGCCTCACGCACAGGACAGCAAATGGGCCACTCTGGTCCCTGATACCGGTATTCTGAGGTGGAAACTACAAGCCACTTTCCACTTGGCCCCAGGGTCCTCCCTGTAGCTTGCCCGAGGCCAGTGTGCTCTGTGAGTCTGGCAGCCCCTTAAAAGTTCCTTTGAAGACAGGCTTGTATGTCGCTCATCACTGTACTCCAGGCTCTGCGCACAGGACCCGACTCTGAGGGGCGGCTGAATTAGACACCCACCCTGCCACAGGATCCCTGGCCAGTGATCATCCTGCCCCTATTTGAATCCTCCCAGGAATGGGCACTCAGGACGTCTCCGTGGGACTGCTTCCGTGTGGGCCAGGTGGGAGGTTGGGATCTTTCTTCCGCAGCCTCTCCGACTTAATGTCCCCTACCCTTGGAGCCTCTACTGAGACCAGGAAACAGCTACAGATGTGCCAGAGAGCCCTTCTGTCTCTGGAGCCCAGTCCGGAGGGGAAGTCTTGCAGAGGGAGATTTCTCTTCCCAAAGGGCATGGGGAGACCCGCCTGTGCCCTGGAGGAGAAGCCGGCCTAGCTGGGGGGTGGACTTCGCCATACGGTGTGTGGTTGGGCAGTGACTCGGCCCCCGGAACCCCTCTGCATGTCTGTGCCTGAGCGTCTGGGAGAGGCTGGCCTGGGTGTGCCAAAACACGAATGGCACTTCAGCACCATCGTATTTCCCTGAGCTGGCACGTCGTTGTGCGCTGGGGGATGTGCTGTGTCCGTGCGTGTATGTTTGTGTACAGGCATTCACCAGCCCGGTCCCGTGGCGCTTGTGTCTGAGCACGCCTGCACGCGTGTGTGCAGCTGTGTTCACAACGTAACCCCACACCTGTGTGACGGTGTACGTTTAGAAGCCATACCTGAGTCTGTGTCTGGGGGACTCAGTATGTGTGTGTGTTACGCACGCCCTCCAGCCTGGCTCCACTTCCGCTGGCTGTGTGGACGCAGGCATGTGCCCCGTCCACGGAGGCCCAGCCCAGGCGGGTCCTGAGGTTGGTGAGCTGGGGTGGGGGGAGTGTGTGTAGGTGACTGGCATCGATGGGCAACCTTGAGAGCCTTTGTCTGGTGCCCAGTCCCCATGGCCTCTAAATTCCTCACCCTGGCAGGACCTCGGCTGCCCTTGCTCCAAACTGCCTTCTCCAAGGAGCCCCTTTAACTCGCAGCCCCTTTCCCAGCCCGGGGGCTGAGAGTTGGGGGATATTCATCTCGGGGAGTTTTTGTTCCGCCTCGTGAAAGGCCTCAATGGCTGGGAATACCATTCTAATTACAGGGAAGCCCAGCTTCTGTGGGGGACACAAAGGGCTGTGGTCTCATAGCAGCTCCTTCCATCCGTCAAATAAGGCGGTCTAATGACGGGGTGAGAACTCTGAATGGCTAAAACAAACTCGAAAAGGAGGGAAAATAAAGCCACCAGGGGCTTAAAATATATTAAATTACCCTGATTAGGAGTCGTGGCTTTGCAGAAGCTAGTTGGAGAGGCTGTGAGCAGGGCTTATTCACGTGGTGGGGAGGGGTCAGGAGGTCGGGAGGGGGCACGGAGCCCTGGCCCATTCTCATGCTAACACCAGGGACACACTGCAGGCTTAGTGGGCTGGAAAACAGAAATGAATTTGCCATAATCCTCCTCCTCCTTCTCCCCCTCCCCCCCCAGCCCAGGAGACGCATCGCCCAGTTGCGGTCTCTTACAGCCTGCTGGGCGTCGGGACAGGGCCACACCCTGGAGCTTGGTCCCTGGGCCTTCTTACCCCTCCCTTGTTTTTTCAGGCCTGACCTCTGACCTCGGGGTTCCGGTGCAGGGGGAGGGGCGCCAGGTGCATGTGCGAGTGCGCACACACACACACTCACATTTCTCGAAAGTGCAGTTCTCCACCATGGCCCCTTTACACGAACCCACAGACGCCATTCAGATACAAATGCCCCTTCCCTCCCCGCCACACACCCCTTCACAAACACATTTTTGTAGGCACAAAGTTTGCAGACTCACTCTTCATGGACCGAAACACACAGGCCGCCCACACCTGGCCACGCATTCCAGACATGAACACACGCGCCCCCACAACCCCCATCAGGAACAGTTTCCATGTCCGACTGCAGGGGAAACAGGCGACGCACACTGTTGCCGACCGCTGATAAGTCTCCCTACCTGGGCCTCAGTTTCCTGCTATTAAAACACGGGGCTTGGGCCAAGGGTTCTAGAAAACCCTTTCCGGGGCAGGAATTGGGAGGAGCCGAGTGTCAGGCATACACACACGCCCTGCACAGTGCAGACAATGATTTTCTCCAGCGTTCGCACAGCGATGTGGATCCACTCAGCTCCCGTTACAGGTGGCAACGCCGCCCCTTCCCCTCCTTAAGCCGAGCGCCTCTGTGGTTCCATCGGCCCGACTCTGCGGGTTTAGGATGGGTGGCGGGGGTGGTCAGGTGTGGATCTGGACCACCGAGCCCCCAGGCTGGCGCCCGAACTTAAGAGCCGCACCTAACACTCTCCTCCCAGGCCCAGGGCTCCCTCTGCCGGCGGATCTGGAACACGCGGCTGGAGGCGAAACGAAGCACGTGACCCTCAGACCGGGCCCAAACAGTCCCCGCAGAAAAACGTACAGCCGGGTACTCCGTTCAGATGTAAAGGAGTCAGGGAACCGCTGGCCAGGCTGGAACAGAGGCTGCGAGAGTAAAGTGGGCAGAGGCAGTGTGGGCACAGCAAGACGTGTCCTCGTCATTCCTTTTCTCTCTCTGTCTCTAGGAGAACACGTCTCTCCCTGCAGATGGCCAGTGGGTACGGGTGTGTGGAAGCAGCCAACCTGTGCCAATCAGCCTCAGCGTTTCTATCTGTGCCCAGCATCAAAAGAGCGCTGGGAAGAAGCCCCAGAAAGGTCTGGAACCTTCTTCCCCCACCGCACACAGAAAAGGCAGGGAACCCAAGGTCCCCAGAAGACCACCCTTAGGGCCCCTGGGTGAGCAGAGGCCACACCGACCCTTGTCCCTGGAAGGTGGCGCCTGGCCAGGGCTGGCAATAAGGTGCAATCCCCAGTTGCAGGGGCCTGAAGGGAGTGCAGTCGAGACTCTCCGGCTTTGGGCACCATGGGGGCCCAGCTGGGAGCTGGGGGCCCAAAGGTCCACGGCTTTAAGATGGAGGCACGTCAGCAGGTTGAGCTGTTTCCACAGAGGGGTTTTCGAAGACAATACAGGGTGGGAGAGACCCCTCCTCACTCACTCCAAGGGCAATCCGCAGCGTGAAAATTCAGGGGCCACTTGTATCCCCCGGTGCGGCGGGCGGGAAGGGGCCTGCTGAAGCCTACTTTCGAGGTCAAAGAGCAGGCTCCGGGGGCCTTCAAAGCTCGCTTGTCGCTCTGGGCCCTGTGTGGCTCCCTCCCCAGCCCCAGACCTGCAGGACTCTCCGCTGGGAGCTCTCTTTTCCGGGTGAAGCTAAGCTGAACCCCACAAGCCTTCCCACACTCCGGTCCTTGGGACAGGAAAGCTCTCGTGGGGCCGCCCATCTGGAAGAACAGGGATGAGCTGGGGGCCGGGGAGGAAGAGGTTGGGGACCAAGCCACAGGCTCCAACCCATCACTGGCCCTGGTCTAGACCCCAGGCCTCGCCCAGCAAGTCCCCAGCATTTCCTCGCGGGCCAGCAAGACAGCTCAGACCTGCGCGTGCCTGCTTCCTTTTCATTCTGCTCCTCCCTGGTCTTTTGGAGAAGTCAAATTGGAGGCCAGAGGGGCAGCGGGGACTGAACCAAGGGCGTGGCTGAGAAGAGTGAAAATGGGGGCGCCAACAGACAGGAGGGGACTGACGCCCTTACTGATGCTGTGGAGCTCCGGCTGCGCCCCGGTGGGGTCCAGGCTGCCCAGGCGCCCCCTGCTCCTGCCCTCTGACCCCGCCACACCGTGAAATCCATAGATGCTTGTGGAAGCGCACACACCTGGGCCATTCGACACAGACGAAAGAACGACCAATTCAAATTCCATAACAGCCTCCAAGTAAAAGAGTCAGGAGGCAACGCTTAGCCTCCAGAGGACCTTGAGGTGGGGAGTAGGCGCCAGAGGAGAGGGGGTTTGTCGGCTGCCCTGCGGGGCTGGAGGGAACACCTCTACCGGCCTCGTTGGCGCGCCGAGCGCACTCCCAGCCCCACCCCAGCCCCACCCCAGCCCCACCCAGCCAGTGCCCTAGTTCTTTGGCGGTGAGGAAGGCGCTGTGTTGACTCCGCTGCCACAACACAACCCCCTGTGGGCTGGAGGCGGCCCTGGAGCCGGGATGCAGAAATGCCCGGGTTCTCCCAGCCCAGGAGCTGCCTGCATCCGGGTCCAATGTGTAGCCTGAAAGGCCAGCGACACGAGAATTTTGAGCTGTCCCTAGTTGGTAGCGTATCTCCCCCAAGCCTCTCTCCCTGTTCCTGTGTCTGACCTAATACACATGGCCCACCCCATCAATTACTCCCCTTTAATCGCCAAGAAAAAGAACGAGATCTTGTTTTTTCCTTAGAATATTCCCAAAAAAAAGAGCAGCGGTGTTTGGGCGAGTTCCAGCGGGACTTAGCTTTCCCCCCGCCCCAGCGTGATGGCGCTGTCGACGTCGCAGAAGGGTCTCCGCGCGGGCCTGGTGCCAGCACAGGGGTGAGGGCCGTGCGGGTGGCTGGGGTCTCTGCGCCACCAGCATTTCCGCAGAAAACTAAAGCCCGACATTCCCACCGCCCCCCTGCAGCAGCCTCAGGTTCTAGCACTCGGACTCCACGCATCCGCCAGCCTCCCGAGCTCCCCGCCCCCACCCCTGCCAACCCCCGCCAACCCCCCGCCAGCCTCCCTCCGCCTGGAGCCGGCGGTATACTCCCACCAGCAGTACGGCAGGACCCCAAAGGTCCTACCCAGTCATGGGCAAAAGACTAGAGGCTGGATTTTCAGAGGCTGTCTGCCTCCAGAGTAAAGGGAACAGGTTCGGAAGCCCCAATGTGCAGAGATTTCCCCAACATGCCAGATCCCTGAACCCCCTGCGCGACCACCGCCAGGACCCCTACAAAGGGCAGAAGGCAGAGCCGGGCTTTCGCACTGGCTCTGGGCTTCGGCTGGTTAAAACGCAGGGTGGGATCGGGAGAGCTGCACGAAGACAAAGCCATCTGAGTGTTCGATGGGCGAAGTCTCCACACTTGGAGACGCTTTCATTTTCAGAACTGCCTGTGCCCCTGCGCCCCACACAGGTCTAGAAAACCCAGTTTCCCTGCGAGCAGAGCCCTGGAAATGGGCCTCCATGTCTATCTGTTGGAAGGAATGGATGAGTGGCCCACGAGCAAGCCCTCCGGATGGCACCGCCTTTAAACTCCCTGGCGTGACTCCGTGGGCATCTACAAATTTACATCTCTATTCCCGCCCCTTATCTCCCTCCCTGCGCTTGGAATCCTTAGCTGCATTAGGGAAACTACCACGCTGCCCGGTCAGGGCCGGAGGAGCTGCTTTTTACCAACCAGGGGGTTTGCGAGTTGAGCTCCCCAATCCATACATCCTTTGTCCTGCATGCCCACGAGAGAAAAAGAGTCAGGTCCAGGTGGGGGACCCAACTGAAAAGGAAAGGAGGCCCAGGATGGAGCACGGTTGAGAGGGAGGGTACAGCTGGGTCAGGGGGCCCTCCCCGTCAAGGTTGGCAGGTACCAGGGGCCAACATTTCCAATATTTTGTCCAAAGTTTGGGGACCCATGGGGCTTTGTGCAAGTGTATCCACAGGTTCCCATGGCCGGGAAACAGGACAAGCCTTTACAAAGGCTGGGCATTCGGCTTGCTGACTTTTCCTGTCAATCCGAGAGACGTGGGCTCTTGACCCAGCGGCCTCCTCCTCTCCGCCTACTGTCACGGTTCAATCACGCACTTACCTAAGAAAAGCGCATCTATTTTAGCCTGGTGGAGCCTCGTGTTGCGAGTGTGCGAGTGACTAAATGGTGGGGGGACATTCTGCAGCCACGACTGTGCAGATGGGTTGAGCATAGACACTTTTAGAAAAGGGCCAATTTCCCCTTCACAATGAGTGCTAAGTACCTGATAAATGGGGCTGGTGTTTATTCATGAGCAGGTACTTGGGAGATGGCGATTAGAACAGCACAGCGGCCCGCGCCCCCGCCCCGCCAAGGTACTTAAAGCCGGGCAGGTGCAGCAGCCCTGCGCGCAGCCCGAGTGCACAAAGCCCGCGGCGGCAGCGGCGCAGGGAGGGGCGCGAAGGCTGCTGTGCCCGGCTGAGGGCGCGCGACTCCCAGGCACCTTGGCCCTTTGTTCCTCCTCCGAAGCCAAGGCTACTTCACCGAGGGGCGTCCCAGGAAAACCTCCCCTCTAATTACCGAGAATCCCCCTTCGTTCCTCCTCTCAGAGCCCAGCCGGGTAACTCTCGGGTTGGCAGGTGCCCAGGACTCAGCGTGAGACCAGGCTACGCGTTTGCGTAAAAGCTGCCAGCGGGCTTGGCTCTGAGCTATCCAACTAGGTAACTAACTCCTCAACGAGGAAAGAAACAGAAACAGAACCCGAGCCTGGGAACCGCGCGGGCACGCAGCTCGGGGCTGCCCCCGCCGCCCAGGCGCCACCTCTGGCAGTGCGGGTAACCTCGGGCTTTCAGGTTTTGTTTCAACGCCAAGGGGAGAAAATTGGGGTCTGTTGCTTTCCACAGCTTCCTGGGGCCAAGGTCGTGGGACTAACCCGATCTCGCCCTCAGAGTGGCTCCAGAATCCCTGGGGACCCCCAGTTTTTGCCCACGACCACCGGGGCCTTGGCAGGGCACACGGAAAGAGCTGCAGTGCAGAGAGCGCAGCTCGCCAGCTGGGGGGCTGGAAGGGGGACGCCTTGGGGGGACCCGGTGCAGGGTTCTCTGAGCCTAGGGACTCAGAGGAGCTGCGGAGGGTTTCCTGGGGACCCAGCCCCAGAACCTTCGTACTAGTGTGGACACTCTCAGCCTGACTTTGAGGACCTACCCAGGTTGTCTGTTTCTCTTTTTCAATCGTCTCAAAAAACAGACCAAGATAATTTCAGTCCACAGAATCAGAGAGGAGAAATCTGTGCTTCATACAAGTTGGACTCCCTTGGGGAGAAAGTTCTTTGAGAAGGACAGTGAACAAGGGCCAGGGAGCTGCCCTGACCTGCCACGCGGCGACTTTTTTTCTCATTTCCACCAAGAAAACCCAATGGCTCCTGCTGGATGCAGACTGACCGGGAGATTGTAGCTATTAGCACTCATGGGTTTTCTCGGAACCTGGGGGTTAGGATAAATTGCGGATAGAATAATCCCGATTGTGGGATGTGAGCGCAAACCCAAAGTGGCACCCCAGAGGGCAGCAGGGAGGCGGGCCAGGCCAGCCCCATGCCCACAGCCCCACTGCCAACTATCAGCCAAGTGGGACTGGAGGGGAGACACGTGAGAAGCGAGTCAGCCCCTGGCATTTCTGCCGGGATCTGAGTTAGGGTTCAGGGTGATTTGTGCCCACGGGTTATATATAGTCTGAGTCTGCTGCTCCAAGAAGACACCGGGTGTTGCAGAACCACATGGTTAGCCACCAAGGGCTCCCAGGTGCCACTCTCTCCCACGCACGCCCAGTGTTGCCAACGCAGTGCAAATAGCCTCAGAGCATGATGGCCTTGGGTAAATGTCATCAGACAGCTGAAGAGCACAAGACAGGGCCTTGCCAATCCCTGCACCCTAAAGGCACAAAGTCTGGACTGCCCGGCCTGGGGGTGGACCACGTGGTAGGAACTGAACTGCCGGGAGTGAAAGCGGGAAGCGCAGCCTCCCGGTCCCTACCGTGCGAGGGCTGGCAGCCCCGCACGGAGTCCCAAATTTAGGCAGGAAGTGGAAGATACTTAGGACCCGGTGGGGTAGGGGGAAACTAAAGATGATGCGTCTGTAAAGCGGTCTTTAAATTTTCCATTCCCAAGACCTTTAAGGAACGCCCAAAAGGTGCAGGGGAGGTTAGGGGGAGGACCATCAATACAAATGCCCACAATTCATTTTCTTGGCGTTACACATTTAGGATAAATCATAAAAATATCATGAGTGGGATTCCTGGGGAAGCAGATAAACCCAGGTGTGATCTTTGGCACCGGGGTCCTCAGATCGGCTTCCCCAGCTAAAAGTTTTACTTTTCTAAGGAAGCCATCTGGGCAAATGCATTTTGGGCCACGGTGTGGGCATTCGGGCGTCTGATTTGTGTATCTCCCTCAGGCAGTCTGGTGAGTTTGGCTGTGAGGCCCGCCCAACCGCAGCCATCCGTCCGGCTGCCCCCGATTCCCACCTCAGACCCACCAGGCACAGCAGCACCCTTTCACCCGTCCAGGGCCTCATCTGATTTTGGACTGAGTGCAGGCAGAAATCTCACTGGGTTTCTGTTCCTCCAGCTAGTCTATCACATACGCCCCTGTTTCTGTGGTTTGGTGATGGAATCTCAACCTTCTGGAAAAGCGAGGAATATCTCTGTCTCACTAACCTGGCACCCTCCTCATCACCAGACCAGTGATGGCGGTGAGATGGGTGCTACTGAAATGCAAGTTCTGACCACAGGACACCAGGCCGGGGGGGGACAGACTCCTGGGCCTGTTTGGCCTGGCGTGGGCTGGCCCACCTGCACACCCTGCTGTGAGTCTCCCTCCTCCCGGGGCAGCATGACAGCCCTCCAAGGGCAGCCTTGTGGGGGAGCTCCCAGGAAGCCCACCGCTCCCTGTCATCTCTGATCCTCTCTCTTAAGATGAAAGGACTGAGGTTTCTCTGGTCGGAACCCTTGAAGAGTCTCCAGTGAGGACGGCAGTTCTTCACCACGAGACCTCGGCATGCAGCGCCCACGTGGCAGTGAGTGTGCTGAGCTCCGCCAAGAGACTATGGCTCTGGTGTTCGCTTTGACAATGGCCTTGGGGGGAAGTCCCTGCCCATCTTCATTCCCTCACCTGCCAGTGGAGGGAGACGGCTCTAAAAGGCGGCTCCTGACCTTCCTAACCCGGGGCTCCAAGGCGTGTGAGGGAGGGCGGGGCAAGGGAACTCCTGCAGGCTCCCGAGGACACTTGGGGGACACTTGCGGGGCACTTGGGTTCACCCCCTGGACAGGTGCGCATTTCTTTCGGAAACGCCCTTTGATGAGCAGTTTGGTAGTGGAGTTGGGAGCACAGACCCTGGAGCCGGGCTGCCGGGATTCAAACCTGACCCAGATCTGCCATTTACTAGCTATGTGGCCTTGGGCCACTTCGCTCAGTCTCTGTGCCTCAAGGTCATTATCTCTGAAACAGAGATTAATAACCACTACCTCTCTCACAGGGCCCTGGGGAGGACTAACACATGCAAAGCACTTGGAAGACGCCTGACGCAGGCTAGCTGTTCCTAGGAGCTGCCCAGAGAGCTCCGGATGCAACCTCACGCCTTCCCAGCCCTCTTGGTTCCCTCCACCGACAGCCACCAATTCTGTCCCTGAACCATGGCCAGAATTCAGCCTTCCCTGGGTCCCAGCACCGCAGGAACGGGGTGAGAGCAGACCGCCGGTGCACTGCCTCCTTGCCTGAGGAATCTCTTGGCCTCAGTCCTTTCCGTATTTGCTAACATGGAAGCAAGTTGAGTCAGTCACTCTCCCTTTCTCTCTCCTCCATTCCACCCATAGGCAGAGTCAGCTGTGTGAAAACACATGTCCTTGGCTTAAGGGGTGTGAGACCCAGGTGACCGATCCCCCCCACCTCCACAGGAGGGATCTTGCTTGGAGGTGGGGAGGGCTGTAGTGCACAGAACTTTTTTTTCCTCTCTTTCTCCACACAAATGTCACACACACAAATGTCAGCTCCCCAGAGCAGGGGTTTTCTGTTTTGTTCTCTACTGTATTCCTCTTGCCTAAAAAACAATGCCTGGTACAGAAAGAGTGCTCGGTAAATAACCATTAACTCCATGAAAGGGGGAAGACGTGTCCACTCACCAGATCGGCTTCTGCAGCAGGGTCTAGTCTTTATTTTTCTCAGCAAGAGGTGATGGTCAGATTTTATAGCTAAGAAAAAAAAAAAAAGAAAAACAAAACCACAGCTCTGATTTCTCTCCTTCATAGTCTTCCGTCCAGTCTCTAAATCTCTCAATTATCTACAGGGTCCTTCTTCCAGCCCCCAGCTCCTCTACACATATACCTCTAAGGGCTTAGGCTCCGGGACAGACATGATTTCAAGAACCTGTATTTCATTCATCACCTTCAAAGACATTGGGGATTCAGGTTACATCCTGGTCCTGGGGGTTTATCTGCCTAGAGAACTGGAGCTGCCGTTCTTCCACAATCCGGGCACCTCCCCAGATGCTTAGTTAGAGAATGTGGAGACCAAACGTGTCAGGTTTTCTTTTCTGAGGGGGAGGGGTGTTGTTTTTTGAACATGAAAAAGTGACAGTAACATTGTCATTAAAGGTGGTTACTGTTAAAATAATAATAGTGGCTTTCACTCATGGATCCACGCACAATGTCTCAGGCACTGGGCCAAGTACAACATTTAAAAAAGAAAAGATTTTATTTATTTTTAGAGAGAGGGGAAGGGAGGGAAAAGAGAGGGAGAGAAACATCGATGTGTGGTTGCCTCTAGCACCCCCCACACCGGGGACCAGGACCGCAACCCAGGCATGTGCCCTGACTGGGGATCCAAGCAGTGACCCTCAGGTTTGCAGGCTGACACTCAGTCCACTGAGCCACACCAGCCAGGGCACAACATCTTATTTTATCTTCACAACAGGCCCATGAGCTTGATTTACAAGCCCGCTGAACAGAGGAGGGCATGGAGATTTGGCAAATGTCATGTGATCTGTAAGGGTGAAAAAACCACTGTTTGAACACAAGACTCCAAAGGCTCTTCACCCCCATCCTCTCTCTACTTCCTTCTGCCTCTGGGTGATAAGGAAAGCAAGAGAATCCATGTGAAATGTGATTTGGGAGCCTTGTCAGTGACTAGTTTAGGAACAAAGCCAGAACGCTCATAGTCTAGTCAAGCACAAGGAGTCTAAACCAGCCTGCCTGAGTTCAAAGCCCGCCTGAACCTCTTTCCAACTGACACTGAAGGCACGAGAGTTAACCCCTCCACACCCATTTCTACTTCTGTAAAAGAGGACAAATAACAAGCCCGATCTCCTTTAGTTAGGAAGACTGCATGAGTTAACATATATTAATGATTTTTCTTTCTCAGTCTGTTATGGAGTCGTATCTACACCGCCCAGTGCTGCCTTAAATATCCTTGTTCTACTCATCTATGGGTTGGGAACCTTGGCTGTTGGGATGAAAAATAGTGGGTCGTCCAAGATAGCACAATTAGCCAGGGAGAATCTTCCCACAAGGGAGGGAGCATCCTCTGCAGATGGTTTTGCAGGAAAAAAAACAACAACAGAAAAACCCAACCCCAATACGTTTCAGTTTCCCTTTTTAAAAAGGTGTAAACAACTTCCCAGGCTCTTCTGACATCTATGTGTCAGTGATGAATCATCTCCAGCAGAAAGACATGCAGTAGGTAGGTCACAGTCTCCATTTTTAGTCAACTTTCCGGTGGCCCCACTGGGGCCCTGCGGGAGGGCCTAAGGCTTGAGGCCGCACCTGAAGGCTCGCCCCCTCCGGACGCTCGGAGGACCCAGTTGGCTGGCGAAGGGGCCTTGGAGAGGCTGAGGGACGCCCTCCTGGCATTTCTTTCTAAAATTGTAAAGCAAAGTGCAGCCTTTTCCTCCTTTCTTTTTTAACAGAGAACACGGAACCAGCCTTTATCCTGCTGGTTCTTGCTTGTGAATGAGACCTTGTATAGACCCTGGAAAAGCTCACTTGGAGCCAATGTTAAAAACAAGCAAACAAAAACCTACCTCAGTTCTCAATGTTTTTAAAATTTATGTGTTTGATTTTAAAAATTAATTCATCCAGAACCTATTTCATTTATTGTTTACTGAGCATTTGCCAGTGCAGCTCAAAGTGTGGGGGGGGGGATCTGGGCTGACTTCCTGGAAGAGGAAACACCTGCTAAAATTGGGCCACGTGGAGATGGGAAAGGGTGTATTCTTGAAGGCAGAAACTTCATCATGAGCAAAATCCCCAAAGTGAGAAATTTGGGGACAACCCAGAAAAGAGGGGAAGGAACACAGGAGGGGAGCAGGGTGGCTTCAGGAAAAAAGGCCACCACCCCCCCTTTTACATCTGCTACTTCTAATTTGCTGTGAATTCAGAAACCAGATCTCGTGGACGTTAGAACTGTGTGGAAAGCACGAGTGCACGAACGACTTCCACGTGGCAGGCGGGACTGGGGGACAAGGGCGGGGCCGCTCAGGTGCCCTCTGTGCCCCGTTCAGCCTGGCGGGGTGCTGGCTGGGGGCGGGTCAAGCCAGCACCTGTCACCGCCCCCCACCCCCAGAACGGGAACCAGGCCCGCAGGGGATGGCAAGAGGTCCCCAGGCACAGAAACGAGGACCCCTGAAGGCCCCTGCTCTGCCATTACATCACGGAGCACCCCACGCCACCTCTCCTCAGCGGTCCCCAGCCCTTCACTGAGGTGCTGGGGATGGCGGCGCGGGGAGGGAGGCCCGCAGCTCAGGCTCCAGAGCGCCGAGCCACACGCACACGCCTCCCCCTCTCCTCGGGGCCTGGGGCTAGATTCTTACCTCGGGCCCCTCTAACCGGCTTCTGAGAGGCGGTGAGGAAGAGCCACAACTAGCAACGCAGAGGGGGAGACCCGGAGGCTTACCGACGGGCGCCAGGGGAGCCCCTCCCCAGGCCCGCAGCAGCAGCGCGCCCCCCGCAGGCCCGGCGCGGCTGCCGGGCCTCCCGCCGCGGCGCAGCCCGGCGCCCTCCGCCGCGCGCCCCGGGTCGCACCGTGCGGGGCGGGGGCGAGGGGGGCGGGGCGCAGGGCGGGCGGCGGACCAGCCCCGGGTTCTTACCTCTGCGCCAGCGTCCGTCCGACCAAGCTCGGTTTGCTGCTGGGACTGCGGGGCCGGGGAGGCTCCCACGGGCTCGGGTCGCGCCGACCTCTACCTGAGCCCCCAGACCCTTCGGGGGCCCCGAGAGGGGCGCCGGGACCAGGGGACAGGCGCCGCGCGGGCGGAAGGAGGCGGCTCCCGCGGCGCGCGGCGCGGCGGGGGCGGGGGCGGGGGCGTTTGCCGGGCCCCGCCCGGGAGGGTCTCGGGAGCGATTATCTCCAAGAACAAAGGCGGCCGGGAAAAGCCCGGCGCCCCCCTCACGCCCCCCGGGCCTGGCCCTGAACTTGAACTTGTACTTGACACTTTGTCCCGAAGGTGGCGAGGGAACCCCTCTGTGCTACGACAGGGCGCACCGTCCAGCGCGGGCGTCCACTGCGCGGGGAGGGAGCCGGACATCCTCAGGGGGCGCCGGTGCGCCCCACACCGCCTTGGGCTCCAGGGTTCTGGGGTCCCCGCGGCCCCTCGCAGAGTCGGGGCGCGGGCGAGGCCGCTGAGTCTGTGCCCTCACCCCACCCTGGGCCCGGGGCTGCGCGAGGCGGCCGGATTCTCTTCACGTCGCGTCGGCGGCCGCTATTGAGCCACTAATTGAACGTTAATGGCAGGTGCAGATGAGGTCACCGGCGCTGGCTTTTCTCACACATTTTTCATGCAAATTCGCGAAACTCTAAACAAATTTAAATAAAAAGCTCTTTGTGCCCCTCAGCCATCTCTCTCTCCCTCCGGGGTCCTGGGGCCCGAGCCCGCTGCTAGGAGGAGCGCGGCCCGCGGGGGGAGCTGGGCGCCCCGGACAGCGCCGCCTGCCGGCCGGTGGTGCAAACCCCGCCGGGCCGCCGGAGGAGGGGCCCGATCGCTGCCGGCTGCCATGGGGTCGGGGTGAGCGACAGTCCGCGAGGTCCCGGGGCTGGGAGGCAGAGTGGGCAGTGGTTCAGGGCCTGGCGCCTGGACAGGCGTGCCTGTGCCGGCACCCTGGCTGCACCCACCCCCACCCCCACGGGCGTACTCTCTCCTTCCGTTAAGTAGGGTTAGTGCCCAGTTATGCATAGGGGTGCCTGAGGGTTAAACGGTGGTTTAGGGCACGAGTACGCGCTGAGAACAGTGCCTGGCACCAGAAAGTGTTGATTATTAATCAGGTCCAAAGGCCAAGTGAGAACCAATGCTGTGATTTTGCACATAATGAAAAAATGTGTTGGGGCTTTCAGGAGATTTGGGGTGCCCCACATCCCGCTTGGGTCACACAGGTGAGAGCTGGAGCCCAGGTCCGCTGCTTCCCAGCTGTGTGGCTTTGTGAACATCTCAGCCTCTCTAAGCCTCCGGTTCCTAGTCTGTGCAATAGGACTAGGGTTTATGAGGTCACTGTGAGGATTAAATGGAGGTGGAGGCCACGTTTGCGGGCTACCTCACAGTCCAGAACCTCCACAGCCCCTCTCCAGAGGGCAGCACGACTGTGACTGCCACCCTCGCGGCCAGCCAGCGACCTTCATCCCCTCCCTAAAGAACCCGAGCCCGGGTCAGGGAGACAGACGTTCCAAGGCCTTGGGGGGCATCTTCCTCTACCTTTCCGATCCAGGCCAGGGTCTCCACCACTGGATCAAGGTGCCATGAATTGTCTTTGGTGGTGGCTGAGTCCCACTTCCTTCACTGATGTCTTCCCAGAACGGACGAGAGACATGGATGACTTTGCAAAGAAACTTTATTTGTTGTGGGTTGGGGAGAGAGAGGCGGGGGGTTCACAGGGTTGGAAGAGGCTTCTCTTCCAGGACTTGCCCTAGCCTTCCCTCAGGACCATCACATTGGGGTAAGAGGACCTGCTGGCCTTGGAGGTGTCCCAGTGACTCGGGCTACTGGGGGGAGGTCGCTGCTCTCCCATGCTGGCAGCATCGGCCTGCCCTGCACCCCCATCAACCTTTGGGAGGCACTGGGGCAGGAGGGTCCTCATCTTCTTGCCAGGCCCCTTCAGGTCAGGGGCCCCCAAGAAGAGGCAAGAGTCTGCAGGAATGACGACCAGCAGCCAGGGGCCTGGGCGGCTGCAGCCCCCGATGGACCCTCAGGCCCTGCCCACTCCCACCTCCCAGGAGTCCCCAGGACCCAGCCCCGCTCGCCGGGGGTTCACTAAGGCTTGAACAGCCGGCTGCATCCTCATCTCCAGGCCACCACCCCTAGGAAGCCTGGAAGAGCGGCAATACTAGTCAGTAAGAGGCTCCACCATCCTCCTACACTGTCCCGTCCAGCTGGGCACACTGCCGGAGGAGATGGCATTAGGTGCACTGAGGGAGGACCCCAGCCAAAGGGCTGTTTGGGGCAGCCTTGTAAAGGTGGGGTTAATGTCTCTGTGTGTGGGGGTGGTGAGGGGCGGTTGCAGCTGTGGGGACCTCTTTTAAGTGGCCAGAGCCAAATGGGATCTCTTTGGGGTTGGGAGTACAGACCGTAAAGGAGCCTGGTTTTGAATCTCAGTTCTGGCACTTACAAGCTGTGCGACTGGGGACCTGCAACATAACGTTTCTGGGCCTCAGTTTCCTTGCCTGTAACATGGGCGTGGCGATGGCACCCGGAGCCTATGAGCTTATAAAGCAACCCTCTGCACGTGGTTCTTAATGCTTCCCCCTCCCCTCTCCGTAAGCCCTACAGCTGATTTGGGGTGACGACAGTGGCTCCCGCCCAGGTGCCACGAGCCCCCCCATGGATTTCCCAGGCCCCTCCAGGTAGACAGCACGCCTCTTCCCCCACTCCTCCCAGGCCATCGGGGCCCAATGGAGAGTCCCGGGGCTGTGGTCTGGCCTCCCTGCTCCTTTACTATTTGGGGGTGAGACAGGTAAGGCAGACCGTCAGCCTCACTGGCATGATGCTGTTTGAGGATGCCTCTTTCTCAGGACACATGCTGCTGATGCGAACGGGGCCTTTCTCAGCGCCCACCCACTCTTCCCAGCCCAAGCCGGAGAGGCCCCCAGCACACTGACACCTCTGTTGGGCTGCGGTGGATGGGGACACCTCCCTGCCCACCCAGCCCATCGACCAACCAACCAATGTGCAACCAGAGTGGGGCAAGGCGCCCCCCCAAAACAGGGGTCCCTGTAGGCAGAGTTCAATGTCTATGCATCCACTCACAGTGAACCGGGGAGGCCCTCCCGTACCCTCCCTGCTGAGGAGCTCAGACAACCAAAAACTCTTCAGCGCCAGAGAAACAGGAATTACTGATGTCCGCCAAGGCCAGACCCAGAGACACTAAGCCTGGCACTGAGTAGGGTTTTAAAAATTAAAAGTAGCCGCCACGGTGCTGAGGTGTGACGGTCAGGCAGAACGGGGCCTGTGGCAGAGTTTCTGGGGTGTTTTTCCTGCAACATCCCCACCGTCCTCTCAGCACTCCTACCCCAAGGTGGTTCGTGGAAGCCAAACCTATTATATTAAATAGCCTGTTCAAATTTAAAAAAAAAAAATCTTAACTTTTTAACTGAATTTATTAGGGTGACATTGGTTAATAAAATTATATAGGTTCCAGGGGTACAATTCTATAACATCATCTGCGTATGTTGCGCCGTGTGCTCACCACCCCGCATCAAGCCGCCTTCTGTCAAGTCTCTCTACATTTTTGTTTTAAAGGATTTTATTTATTTACTTTTAGAGAGAGGGAAAGGGAGGGAGAAAGAGAGGGAGAGAAACATCAGTGTGTGAGAGATACATCGATTGGTTGCCTCTTGCATGCGCCCTGACAGAGGACCCGGCCCGCAACCCAGGCCTGTGCCCCGGCGGGGAATGGAACCGGCAACCTTTCGGCTTGCAGGCCGGTGCTCAATCCACAGAGCCACACCAGCCAGGGCTAACTTTTTCAACAGAGGCATTCCACAAGCATGGAAAGAAACGTAACACAGCACATCTGCTCTCTCCAGAATCCTCCCTGCACGTATTTCTGGAAACTCTTCAGATACAAGTCTACTTAGGACCGACTTTTAAACCTGCACGAGGAAGACCATACCCTACCGCCTGTTCTGCGGCTCATTCCATTCAACTCAACAGAGCACACTGGCCTGCCCCGCACAGCAGCTCAGAGAGCCACTGTGCCCTTTCCCAGCTCCATAGTGCTCCGCAGTCTGAGTGGACCACGGGTTCGCATTCATCGCTTTCCCTTCCGAAAGGGGGACGCTCTGACACGTGTCCTTGCACATCCATCTTTGGGAACTTTTGCGTCCATAACCAGCGAGTAAACGCCTTGGCAGTGCAATGTGTGGCCAAGCACGCGTGCGTTTGACGTTCTGATATTGCCACGTTCCAGAAGATATCGTACATTTACACTCTGCAACCGGCAGCCTTTGAGTGTCTTACAGAGGACACATGATGGTGGAGAAAGTCACCAGGGTGGCCAGGTGGGTGAAACCCAGGCTTCAGAGGCGGCAGGGGGTGCTCACTGGCCTGGCCCGGCCCTGAGGGCAGCATCCAGCGACGTCCCCCACCCAGGCCCTCCGCGGTGGCTGGCCCAGGGTGCCTGAGTCAGGGCGCTGGGAGTGCAGGCCGGCACGGACAGTGTCCCGCCTGAACGGTTTCCTGTGGCCTTTGTCTCTGCCCTGCCTGGTCTCCTTGGGGGGAGTTTATTCAGGGGCCGCTGGAGAGGCGGTTGGGCCAGAGGAGGAGGAGGAGGAGGGTGTGCAGTCCTCACCAAAGGAACCCAGGAGTGTGTCACAAGAGAGAGAGAGAGAGAAAGAGGATGGGGGGAGGGGAACCCATCCCTGGGTGAGAAGGGACGTCAAGACCCCCTGACTAATGAATAGTGCGTTTGCCCTTGAACCTCACTGGGCTTCACCATTCTCAGGCACAGAACAAGAGCCGAGACGCGGCTGAGCCCAGCTGCACGGGACTGCGGCGGTCCATCTCAGACACTTTGACAGGCCGGGCCTTTCCCCGGCATAGCTCAGACCTGCCTCCCGGCTCCCCTGGCAACAGCGCAGCCTGGCTCCCAGGTCCAGGCCCTGCTGCTGTGAGCAGGAGGAGGGAGGAAGAGGAGCACCGCAGGGAGGGCAGCTGGGGAGAGGGTGTCCTCAGCTCCTCCGAGGCTGGAACCCCTGGCCTGGGCAACCTCCAGGGCGCTGCCCCCAGCCACTGGGGTGGAAACCGGGACGGGGAAGAGCTTCCTTCCCGAGGCCTGGCCACAGCTCCTTGGACTGGGGTGGGCCCATGGTGTGGCGCAGGGAGAAACGGGGCCAAAGGCAAAGGCCCCTGTGGGGTGGATTGGGGCGCGTCTCCCCGGGTCCCCAGCCGGTTCCGGATGGGCAAGAATGACAGCGGAGCTTCCTCTGCCCTCGGCCCAGGGACCTCAGCTCGGTCGGTCAGGGCCCTGGCTGCAAGAGCCTCAGGACAGCCTTCTGCACCTCCCCTCCCTGCCTGGCTTCCCCTCCTGAGGGTCCCGAGTGTCCTGGGGCGGCGGGGTCTGTACTCCAAGCCCGTGACCTTGGAAAAGAGGCTGTCCCATCACACGCCACAGGATGAGCTAAAGAGAGATGGCATGTGAGAAGGAGCTTTACCCCTTGGGGAGGAAGGTGTCCTATAAATCTCATTCAGGTATTCTTAGGGCTGGAAGTAGGCGTTCCTGCTCCCTGGGGCAGGGGGGCAGGAGCTGGGGGGCGGGGCTGGCCCAGGTCGGCTCTGAACCTCCCCGGCAGAGCGGGCAGGAGGTAGGGCGACAACAGCGGTCCAGCTGGGGCCTTCGGAGCCTCTTGCGCAGCTGGGCCTGGGAAGCAAGAGTCAGCGATCATATAGTTTCCAGTTATTTTATGTGTTGTTGTTTCTATGCCTCGCTGCAAGTTTGAGACCGGTGTGGTCATCCTCCTTTTAGAAACAGGGCAACAGAGGCTCAGAAAGGTTAAGAGCCGGCCTGAGGTCACATGGGTCACGCAAGGACCTAAGCCCTCACCCACCAGGCTCCATGGCCTGGCCTTGTGCCAGCTGTTCTGGTGGCAACGCCACCCGGCTGGGAGAGGGACCGGGCCCGGGAAGCAGCATTTCCTCCAAGGATTGCTTCTCGGGGTTTGGCGCCTGAGTCCAAAGGCCCCAGAGAGCACACTGCCTACGCACCCTGAGGGCTTAAACCCGAGTCAGAAAAATGGGAGCACAAGCGCACAGGCTGGGGGCCAGCTCAGTGGGGACCTGTGCTCTCTGGGCAGGTCACAGCCCAGCCTCATGCCAGCTGGCTGCAAAGAACAAGGTTTTCATGTCTGTAGCCCCTGGTGGGGCCGGGCTTCCTGCAGGTGACAGAGGGGGAAAAAGCAGGAAGAACTTCCAGGTTATACAGTGTCAGAGCTCAAAGGGACCTTAGATGCCAGCCGTCCTATCCAAGGCCCCAGAAGGCAAGGCGGGGGGCTTTGCCCAGGTGGGCTCATCGGGGGGCCAGCTGGCGTCCAGGTCTCTGGCCTCCAGGGAGGCGGGGCTGCGTCCCCCTAAGCCCCTGTCACTTTTCCAGGCCACTTTGGGCCCTCAAAGGCAGGGATTTCACCCAACAAGGTGAAGAGAAGCCACTGTCAGCAATGTCCACCACGTGTGGAGGGGGGTCTGGGGGCCTGGTGCTGGGAGTGGGTGCTGCCTGCGGGCCGAAGCCTTCCTGGATAGCAGACCCCGCGTGCACACTGCCCCCAGTGCCTTGCACCTACACTCCTCAGCCCGAGTGCGGGGGCCATGACCTGCTCTGGGCGGTGAGGAAACAGAGGCATGAGGAGGTGGGTCAGAAGGGGGGCAGCCACCCAACCCCTGTCCCCACCCACGACAACACTTTTGAGAAGAGGGGACAGGAACGAGGGGCAGCTCCATGGAATATGAGGCGGGTGAGAGCCCCCCGGAGGAAGCAGGTCCCCGGGGAGAAGCCTCCCCTGCTGGTGGCTGCAGCCAGGGTGGGGCCAGGAGCTGGGAAGGACCTCCGCCCACCGCTCTGGGCTGCTGGGTCCTCAGCCCGATGGGTGCCCCTCGCCAGGCAGGCCTGACTTGCTCAGGACACAAAGGAAACCCAGGGGCCCCACGTCCTGTGGCCCCGTCAGGAACCGCCCTCGGGGGAGGTCTGTGCGCCTGCCGACGAGCAGGCCCCTGGTGGGGCAGAAAGACACAAAGACAAAGGAGCGTGTTTCAGCCCAGCCGCTCCCTCCTCCAGGCGACGGGCCGGGCCGGCCGCCTTGCTCTGTGGCCGGCGCCCAGGGGTGAACAGGCTGCGCATCGCTGCTGCCCTTCTCCCCCAAGCCACGGCTACACGAGCTGGCCGCGGGGGGCGGGGGCTCATCCCCTTCATCCCTGCCCAGACCTAAGGCAAAGGGAGGACGGCCAGTAACCCCATCTGGGGTTTCCCACGTGCCCAACGCTACTCACAGCGACGGCGAAGGCACGGGTTACTCTTCCCGTCCACGGAGCAGGGTCCGGAGGCCCCATGGCAGCCAGGGGTCTACCGCGCAGGGACGCCAGCAGCATCCCCTCCTCCACCCCTCCTCTGCAGCCAAGGCCCCGGGCCGGCCCCGCCACCACCGGGCTGCCAGGCCTGCAGCCTCTGAACACCAAGGCTTGTGCTGATCACAGTGCCCTCCCATGCCCTCCGGTGCCTCCGCCTCCCGACCCCCTGGGTTCTCCCGTCAAGGCCTAGGCGGGGGTGGGGGGGCAAACTTCCCAGCCCACTTGCTGAGTTCTAGAGCAAGTCCCCACCCCAGCCAGCATTTTCCTGGCTGCTGGGTGGGGGGACCCGCAGGGCTTGCGGGGGGGGGGGGAATACCCGTGACTTATGCTGACTTGACTTGACTTCATCTCACTGGGACTGGGAGCCTGAGGGGTTAGGGTGGGGGTGGGGGTGTGAGCAGCTACCAAACAAGGAAACACCCGCCAAGCAGAAGGGGCCCTTCCCACCCAAGGAACAAAGAGCGGCAGGCAGGGCCCAGCCCCAGCCCCAGCCCCGCGCTGGGCGCCACCCACGCTGAGCAGGGCCCAGCCGCAGGACGGGAGCACGCTCGGAATGTGATGCCCTGGCTTTGCGAGACGCTCTGTCAGTGAAGTGCGACTCCCCAGATCCCCTGTCACCTCCTAAAGCCTCTGCCAGCCCGCTCCCCAGCACCTCTCGGATCACAGATTAAGGGGCTCAGGGCCACAGCGGAGGCGGCCCAAGCCCCCCAGGGAGGCGTGGGGAGAGGGGAGGGCGGCGGGCAGCTGTCCCCCTGCCCCTGCTGTGGGCCCCGCTCTGTCCCCGCGCGAGCTCGAACTTCAGGCACTTTTCCTCACTGAACTCCGGACTCCCCTCCAGATACAGGGCTGGAGTGAGGTGCAGCCTGGGGACTGGGACGGGGACAGGGGTTAGGCCCCCAGGCACGGGTGGGGTGGGGGAGAGGGAGCGGGGGAGGGGCAGCCCCATGGAAGGAGCCAGCATGCTGGGTGTTGTCAGGGGAGGCAGGTGAGCACTGAGGGAAGACCCAGGGGTGTGAGGAGGGTGCACTGGGCACCCTGGCAGTGATGCCAGAGGTCCCTATGGGTCCCTCAGCACCAGAAAGGGGGAAACTTGACAAGGAAGGGACAAGAGGAGGAATTGAGGCATTTGAAGCTGCCCTAAGGACCCAGTGTTTCCTGAGCCAAAGGCGTCCCAGGTCATCCAAGACATAAGCACAGGACACGAACTGGCCTCCTGGCCACGTGGGGTCACCTGATCTGAAAGAAATGCACAGACGACCCGTCCATAAGAAGAGCCCAACGGGAAGGCGCAAGCGGTCTGGCGCCGGACTTTTGGATGGTGAGTGTCCCTGGCTAGGCCCCGAATTTCCCAGAAGCTGCGAAGGCAGGGCCAGGCCAGGGGGACTGAGCGGGGGGGATCCAGGGAAGGGGCTGGGGGGCCAGACCACAAGGCCACGGCCATCGAATCCTGAGAGCTTCCTGCCTGAATGAGAGGGGCCACGCTCCGTGCCCCTCGCCCGGGGTTGCTGTGACGGGCTGTGGAGGGCCGGCACTCCGAAGACATGACCCAGAAACCGGTCTGGAGGCCCCTTCTCAGTCCTGCCCCCCACCCTGCGCCAGGGCCCACTGAGGACGGCCAGGGGGCCGGCTAGCAGCTGCTCGCGCGCCGCGGCTTCCCCTTTGCTGCAACTGCCAAGGTCCCTTCTGCTGGGCCAGGGCCCGGCTCCCACCACCGCAGGGCAGGGGCAGGGAGAGGGGCGAGGGGATCCGGGGAGGACCTGGGAAGAAAGGCTCTGCCCTCTCCGAAAAACGGGGCCGCACTCCAGTGCCCACAGAGACAACATCCTTCCTACAACACCGCTTGCCCCCAGAATGCACTGGCCGTATTCTGTCACTGCTCAATCAGTGGGCCCCAAAACCAACACAGGTTTGCCATGTCCCCACCATCAGCCTTGCTGAGCTAGAAGGAGTCAAGAGATTCCCGCAGTTCAATGCCCTCATTTCATCGGGGGGAGACTGAGGCTCGGGGGTGGGGGAGACGTGGCAGGCACAGGGTCGCACAGCAAACCAGTGGCAAGGACACACTTCGGGTCCTGTCTACCAGCCCCTTTCCCCCGACAAGCAGACCCCTGGAAAGGCCTACCACGGGGCTTCTCCATTAGATCCCAAACAAAGTCCTGGCCCAACCGTGGGTGGCGGGGCTGGGGCCTGGGGCCGGCGGAGGCCGTAATGCGATAAGCAGACTGGCCATCTGGCTCGGGGACAGGGGAGAGCCCAGACTGGCCGCTTCTGCTGCCCAGTCCCGGGGGGCCCTGGGCTGAGAGAGACAGACTGCCAGATGGACAGGCACTGGCCTGGGTCTGGGTGGAAGCCAGAGAGTCCCCTGTACTCCAAGCGAACCAACTTTGAGATGCAG
>PVJD01009244.1:0-64747 GCA_004026545.1 Mormoops blainvillei | reverse complement strand
TCGTATGCACCCTACCTGGGGATCGAACCTGCAACCTAGGCATGTTCCCTGACTGGGAATATGCCCTGACAGCAGCCTTGCGCTTTGCAGGACAATGCCAGACCCACTGAACCACACTAGTCAGGACTCATCCCTTTTTATGCCAAGTAATATTCCGTTGTATGTATGTACCACATCTTCTTTATCCAATCATCTATCAATGGATACTTGGTTACATCTATATCTTGGCTATTGTGTATGAAATGTCCTTATTTGTCCCTTGTCTTGTGATATCCTTTGTTTTAAGGTCAATTTTTGTCTGATATAAATATTGCTTCCCCAGGGGCGGGGTTTTTTTCCATTTTCATAAAGTATCTTTATCCATCCCTTTACTTTCAGTCCGTGTGTATCGATCTGAAGTGGGCCTCTTATGGGCAGCTTAAGTATGGGTCTTACTTTCTTCTCCATTCAGTCACACTGTGTCTTTTGATCGGAGCGTTTAATCCATTTACACTTAAAGCAATTATTGCTAGGTTTGTAATTATTGCCATTTTATTATTCATCTTTTGATCTTTTTTCCCCTTCTTCTTCTTAAAGAAGTCCCTTTAGCATTTCTTTTAATGCAGCTTTGGTGGTGATAAAGTCCTCCAGCTTTTTCTTACCTGGGAGTTTACAGTGTTCTTACGGCACAGCACTAATGGACTTACCCTCTCTGAGCTCCTCTGAAACATGGCTGTTGTTGTTGAGCTTTAAAAATTAGAGTCAGCTGTGCTATGTTAAGCCTCCAGACCCTTACCCGAGGAGGTGAGGGGCAAGGTACCGGAAGAGAAGAGAGGTCCGGAAAGCGTGCCGATTGGGGCCTTCCTGGTTAGCTCTGCGGCCTCGTTTCAATTCTTTATTTGCTTCCAGGTTTGTTTAGTTCAAAATCATCGATCCTTGCCCTTAAATAATTTGTCATTGATACTTTCTTTGCATATTGCTAAAACCCTGGACTCTTAGAATCCTTTTAATATATTGTCCCTCAAAATGATTCCTCCAGGTTTTAATAATATGCTTAATGTTTGCTGTGATTTTTGAAGTTGGAGTAGAAACAGCTGTATAGACACATTTTTTAAAAAAGATTTTATTTATTCCTTTTTAGAGAGAGGGGAAGGGAGGGAGAAAGAGAGGGAGGAGAAAAACATCTATATGCAAGAGATACACCAATCAGTTTCCTCTCGCATGCCCCAGCTCGCAACCCAGGCATGTACCCTGACCAGGAATCGAACTCGTGACCTTTGGGTCACCAGTCACAGGCCAGTGCTCAATCCACTGAGCTATACTAGCCAGTGCTTTTTTTTTTTTTTTAAGGGAGCCCTAAACCAGCATCTGATCCCAACCTTTCAGCTTCCGGATGTTCACAGGGCATGTCAACATACATCGGGTGGCTCCTATCCGCCCCAACCTACTCTTGGAGTACAGAAGCCTAATGCATTTGGTATTGCTGGTTCTGTTGCCCTTGACTGCTATTCACAGTATTGGTCTCACTCTCAGCCAGTGCTGTGTACATAGAAGGTGATCAATGGACACTTGTGAAAGTGTGATGGCCAGCAGGGCCTCCCCGCTCTCAAAATACACTGACCAGGCCCCTGAGTTCCAAATCCGTAAGCCTTTGACAGTGAGTGGCTGTCGTCATGGGCAGCCTGCTACCACTGACCCACAAAGAGATTTTAGTCTGGCCTGGGACTAGGGGTTTAGTCAGTGGTCTTAGTAGTAACCCTAACTCTGGCTAACTCTACACAAGCAAGGAATTTGCTGAACAGAGATGGGACAGGTTGCAGATACAATGGGCAAGTTGAAAAATAAATAGGAAACGGGCAGGGACCAAGGGGGCTGGACACATCCATGCCTCCTACACATGAGCATGGGACACCACAGCCTGGTTACCTCACAGTCCCTTCACCTTCGTGACCCTGCCTCAGAAGTCACAGGGAGCGTCAAAATGGCCAAGACTTGGTGTCTCATGTCCCTTCACAACTCACACCCTGAGGTACCCTCCCCACCTATCCACGACAACATCCGCTACCGTGGGAAATAAAGGCGAAATCAAAGCAGCGAGAGTCCAGCCGCACACGGTAATTCCACTTTTTATTTCCTCTTTCTGGTTTCCCCTTCTGGTTGTTGTTGTTGTTCTTTGCCATTGTATCCCTCTTTATGGTGTCACTTGTATTGTGATTAGTCAAAAAAAAACAGCACACATTCAAATCTGTTTATGAGGCAGAAAGTCATTTTGTTGTAGGTGAGGGAGGAGTGTGAAACCAGTGGTTTGAATGATCAAGTTTGGAAACTGCTCATGAAGGGGAATTGGAACTATTTGTCAAGCACCCACTCTGTGCCAGGAACCGTAATAAATTCTTCACATATTATCTCATTTAAGCATCACAGTAAACCTTTGAAATGAGTATCGTTATCCCCATTTAATGGGTAAGGGCCCCGAGGCTCAGTGAGATTCAGTCGCTGTACTCACGTATCGTTAATAAGTCAGAGGCGGAGTAATCTTCAGACTCAGGCCTGTGAGATGTCATAGTCTCCTGCTCCATCCCAGGCATCTCAGCCTTACTCATCCCTGCGTGACATCATGGAAAGTCCCTGTTTTGGTAAATGTTCCCTAATCCTTATGTCCTGGTCCTTAACCAGTTTTCCTAGATGTCTGGTTGACCATTAAAAATAAGATTGATAAGCCAATGAAATGTTATTATTGAGAAGTTAAGACCGGATGCACCTAAAGCCCTTCAGGGATGGAAGTGTGGGTGATCCTGCAGTGAGACCACCGGAGCAGGACCAGACGGTCAATATTTACTGACCCCTCCTGGCACCTAGCACTGGACCACACACTGCGGACCTGAGGAGAACACAGACAGTGTAGCAGATGTGGGTCCTTCTTTGAGGAACTTACAGCTTCTCAGGACCTCTTTCCATGCCTGTCATTTCCACCACTCAGTTTAGCCACACGTGGTGGGTGTCGTTAGGAGGTCCCTCTGCAAGGTGCAGGTCTTGGTTCCCCACCCTCATACCAGCTGTGGACTTCTGTGCTAGTCAGTCACTCTCTGTAAGTCTCAGTTTTGTCAGTGATAGTAATACCCACTTCAGGGAATTTTTGTGAGAAGATCATCCACATGGGGGCGTGGGGTGAACTAGTAAATACTCACAAAACACCATCATCAGGCACAGTGGCTTGTTGGTTTTCTCCTTGTTCCACCTGTGGATGCCAGAAGCCAATCCTAGAATTTCTGTCTCTTCCAGTCATCTCACAAAGGCCAGAGCATTTAGAAGGTACTCAATGAATACTTGTCACTTAACGGAAGAGAAACACGGGCATGGACCAGAGTCAGTCGCGGCCTAAATATTCATAGCACTTGCTTTCCTTAACATTTATTGCCTGTTAACCGATTGTCTCTTTCCACACTAGAATGTAAGCTCCTTGAAGGCAGGGAATTTGTTTCCTCCATGCCAAGAACAGCACGTGTCACACAGTAGTTGCTCAGTGAGTATTAGAATGCATGACTAAATAGCATTTCCTGTGAAAGAGAAACAAGCGGGCTAGAAACCTGTGGGCAGCCTCTGCCCTGGAACCTCCCGTGGGGGCCGTGGGGGCTGACCATCCCACCGTCCCATGGGACAGCAGCCAGCCTTGGGTTCTTGTTGGAGGCCAACTGCAGGAAGCTGCCTGTGCCTGTCTGTAGCCCCAGAGCCAGCCAGCTCACCTGCAGGACCCACAGCAGAGCTTTTCAGACTGGCAGCAGCTTAGTTTGATGTTGTAAGAGTCACTGGGAATTGCTGCCATTTGGATTTATGATTTTAATTGTTTTTTAGTTTATACTTGTGCCCTGCAGTGATTTTCCATTAAATCAGAACATTTATGCTCCAGAAAAGAGCAGGCATGGCTGTGGATATGTGTATCTTAACAGCTGATCTCTGGCAATAAGCTGCTTGACAGTCAGCAACAGATTAGGAAATTGACATTTGTTTAATTAACCTCCATTTGGGGCTGTTAGCACATGAAAATAGTAGGGGTTTTTTCGGCCTGAAAAGATGATGGATTTTACATTTGTATATTCTAAGGCTTCAAGAGTGATTGTTATTTTTATCTCTGTTTGCATAAAGCAGTAGGTAAAAATCTATTGCAAATTTGGGAAGAGACCAACACCAAACGTTATCTAAGAAGCCAAACTTCTGTTGATTTTAAGTGAAACATACACTATAGCTACATATATCATACTATATATACATACATTATTAAAAATACAAATGCACATATATGAATACTTACACTAAATATTTGTTACAAATACTAATGATACTGGATGCTTTATCACATACTTTTTGTGTATATATAAGCAATGCATAACTCTCAACATCTCTCTATATTGTATATATTAATTGTGCTGTGCATTTATTACGTATATGTATGTTTACTATATATGCCTCATTATATACACACATTTATGAGAGACGGAGAGATGGAGAGTTATATGTTGCCTCGGCTCATTCTCACACGGCAGGTCAGCTAGGTTATTGCATATGCACTCCTCGTATACAGGCAACATTTCTCTATATAGCTTTATCTCACTATATTAATTACATATATTATATATGTAAAATAAAGTGTGTATTTAATGTGTAATGAAGTATGCATGTAATAAGGTATATAATATGCTTAATATAATATAAAGATGGAAGGAGAGAGAGAGCTATTGAGAGTTATGTGTTGCCCGGGCACATGCTCACAGCACACTCCCCACCTTTTTAGTTTTGAGGAACGTTTCCGTTTGTGCCATAGCACTTGCTAAATAAATTCACAAGCCATGCTTTATTTTGGAACAGATTATTTGGAGGACTGTCACAGATCTGAATCACCAACCCGTTGTACATTCCTGTGTTTAATTTGGTCAAACCACTTGCTTTCTGGCTAAGATCTGTTTCTCTCACAGACCTTGTCCCTGTCTCCACCTCATTTGCTTGGCCGGCTGGGCTACCCCAGACACTGGCTTCCTCAAAATCCAAATTAAAGTGTGTCCTCAATACAGGTAGCAACTGCTACTTGCCATGGGCCCTCGGGGTAGCTCGAGCACGATAAAGCCATATGAATGCTGAGTCCCAGGATCTGCTCTGTTGTGAGCATGTATGCCTGCACTCACAGTACACTTCCATGACCTCGATTGTAATTGAAAGAGACTTCGTTATCACTTTTCCACAAGGTAGAGAAGGGTCACCCTTAAGTATTTTTTTAATTGAATGTCACTGACTACTGTTTTATCCACATCTATGCCCAAACAGCCTGCTCTAGCGTGAGGATGAAATGCAGCCAGTGACTGCCAGCAAAGTCAGGAAACAAACAGCACTCTGAATTTGAGCTGGATGACGTCAAAAAAAATCCCAGCCTTGCCTCAAGAATGGTCCTGGGTTAAGGAAAAGAAGGAAAAAGAAAAGGAAGTGGCTGAATCAGGCTGGACCTAGAGGTGGGGATGAGGTGTCGGCCATTACGGGGGCCCTGGACGGGATCCAGACACCTTCCAACCAGGATTTGGGAAGCACTATTGAAGCTGTACCCATACCCCATCTCCTCCAGTGACTCTCCAGAGTCTTCTGGTCAATGTCTGCATCTGACCAATATATGCAGGTTCCTTGGGATAATTTACATATCAAGCCGTAGTGTCTACCTTAGCTCAATGACATCGAACAGATTTGTAAGTTATTCAAAAGGGCCTACCGTTTGGGCAGGATGATCTCTATGAAAGGGAAGTAAAGAACTTTCCAGAGGACAGCCTTCCGCTCAGATGGAGCAGTACGTAGGGAGTGCCAGGGACAGCAGGCAGAAGGCAGTGGGCGGGGTGGAGAGAAGGGCCCAGGAAACCGAACGGCTGTTGAGCTGGAGCACCCTTGCACCCACTAACTTGGAGGAGGAGGAGGAGCTGCCAGGTCCTTCTCGCTTGGGGCCTCCAACCAAGGGAACATGGAGCTCCGTTAGGTTTTCTCTGAATGGGGGTTCTCCTTACAAGGAGATGGCAAGCTGTCTTGTACAAGGGCGTGTCTCCCTAATGTGACTGACAGAACCGTCGCTTTCTTTTTTATTTTCCTCTTTCCCATTGGTGGGTCTGCAGCTTATAGTACTTTTCTTTACTGATGCTATTCACTGGGCAGGCCCTGGTACACAATACCTATATGGATCTGGAACGTCTCTCCTTAGAAAATGCCATTATTATTACCATTATTATTATTATTACTACTAAATTGGAATCTCAAAGCAAAAGGAGAAAATGTCAGTAAATATAAATAAGGACAAATAAACTTTATTTTCCTTGGAAAAAAAGATCTCTGAGCTGCTGAATCACCAAACTTAAGACAACATGTCAGTGACAGACTGTGCCCCGTGGTTGAGATCCTCCCTCCTCCTTAGGCTCCCTGGTCACCTCAGTCTTCTAAATTTCCCCTCCAGTTGTTCCATTGTAAGACCTGCCCATTAACTGTTAGACTTGCTCACAGACCTGTTCTAGCCCTCTTCTCTTCTCACGCTATATCCTCTTCTCAGAAAATTTCACCCACTCTCATTAGTTCTCCAGCCCAAACCTTCATGTATCGCCACCTGCTCAGCATGTCCAGTTAGATGTCTCCGAGGCACCTCGGACTCAGAATGTGCAAGTTGGACTACTGGTAAACCCTGCCCTCTCTCGCCAAAACCTGTACCTCCCTGGTACGTAACAAGTGCCCAGTAAGTATTCATCAAGTGGAACAATGGAGGCTGTCTTTAGCTCTAATAGTCCTTGTTTTGTAAACTCTACCAGAATGTGTCCGCTCTGATGAAAAACAGGGATCTTCTTAACCTGCCTGGTGCTCATGGACATGTGTATTCTCCCTATGTATTAGCTGTGGGCCTAAGCCCATAGGCACACGTGTGGGCATGAACACAACCCTAGACCCTTCCCAAGCGGCACGTATGCCTGCGCACACACGCGTGCGCCGTTCACATTTCGGATAAGCTGAAAAGCACCACACGGCCTTAAAGCAAATACCTTCAGTGGCCAAATTAAACAAATACAAATGTAAGACTTCTTTTTTTAAGAATAATAAAATCTGTTCTCTGTCCTCTCAGAGGTCAGTCCATTTCAGCTTCCTGGCCCTGCCTGAGGCCTCTGATATCCTCCGTAACTTGGGTGACCCCCACTTTATAGGAAGACGTGCTTTCTCTACATCCCCCTCAACTCGTGTGGAGCTCCATTTGTGTTTCCTCAGCTCTGTATGTGGGCCGGGGTGACCTGCGAGGTGCTGACCACTCTCCTAGCACGTGGCTCCTTGTGTGGCTGGACATGGAGGACCTACGCTTACTAGTTTTGGCAGCTTCTCGTCCTGACAAAGGAGCTTGAAGGGTGGCTTTCTGGCCTTCCCGTCCGGGAATTCTAGGCTCTGTATAGGGTTCTACAATCTATGACCAGGCTCCAGGCACGCCCCCAGAAAGGTTATTCTTGGTCCTTTCGCTGCAGTGGCCCTTTCTGTGATGACAGAATGCTGGCTGCCTTTCTAGCTGCAAATCACTGGGCCCAAAAAAGGCGAGACCGGCAGCCCTTGCCTTGTAAGGGCAATGGTGATGTCCTCTCTATCCCTCTGGTATAGAACTTAGCATCCCAACTATTCTTGCCTCCTGTCCACCTCTCCCTCCAGACCCGTCCTTGAGGATAGGGACTGTGTCTTCCCTCAGAATATCTTCAGGAGCTCACTCAAAGACAGACTGTGAGTGGTAACTCTGTAAATGTTGTAGAACATTACATAGTAGGGCAAGTAGGCAACGAATAAGTAGTCGTGATCATGCCATTAACTAGACCGTCACTGAAATGCACTTAATACAGATCCTTCCTGTTATCGTATCCAGACATTCAGCGAACACTGAGTGTCGGCCACTTTGCAGGGCTCTGGGGACCAAGCTGTGAACTTGAAGTCACAGTCCCTGTTCTCATGGAGCTCACTAAGGAAAACTCAAGGAAAAAACAAAACAATTACAAATCATGATCTCTGCTGCAAAGGTGACCGAGATTAAATTAAGGGGCCCGGGCAGGCAGTGGTGGGACAGGCTGGACAAGAGGGGCTCCTCTGAGGAAAAGATGTGGAGACAGAGGCGTGGATACTGAGGAGGCTGTTCTTCAGGGAGAGAGAACAGGGATGTGGCAAAGGGCTCAAGGCAGGAAAGCATTTGGTGAGCTTGAGCTGTCGGAGGCCCCTGTGGCTGGACCGAGGGGGACCGTGGCACCAAATGATGGGGAAAGGAGGACCAACCCCAGAGCTCGAGGGAGGCGCTTGGGTTCCACCCTGACTGCCGTGGAAGCTCCTGGAAGTTAGCAAAGGGATTCTTCCTGAGGGTAATGGGAGAAAGGGTTAGGAGGTTCAAGAGAACATCAGATTCAACGGCCTCTGATGGTTTGGGCCTTAGTTTTAATAGATTTTAATAATAAGATGTTTCAGTAGTTCCATCTATTATCTGAAAGTGTTTGTTCAGGTCACCTGGCTGCCTAGGGCCATGATCCGCAAATCACCTCTCCGCTCAGTCATTCATTCCTTTGTCCATCTGACCAACAGACGCTGAGAGGCTAGGATGCATCAGGCAATGGGCGGGTTCAGGGCCCTGCCTTCATGACTCCACTGTGGAAAACAGATACAGTGGGGCCTATGCTGGGATATCGAGACAGGAGACAGCCTTACCCATCTGGGAACCCCCCACCCCCACCAGGTCCCACAGGCCCCAGGTATGGATGGGGAGGGGTTTGTGGTGAGGTATGAGACTAAAAGACCAGGCTGGTGGAGACCACAAAGGCTTCCCTCACCATTCTAGGAAGCGTGTCTGTGGGGCGTCAATAAAGAATGCAAGCAGGAGGAGAGCTTCATCTGATTTACATTTCGTCTAAAATGCCTGCTGGGCAATGGTTTGCTGCAAAATGGAAAGGGAAACATTGGTGTGCAACAGCCGGGATTTCACGTTCACGTTTCATGGACTCCAGCTGCCTTTGCTTTCCAGGATCCCAGAGGAGAAGCCTCCATGAGGATTAACTCATCCAGCCGTCTCATCTCATATTGGAGAACAGTAAAACTTAGAGAAGTGGGTTGCGTGAGGTCACTGCTATCCTTAGCCCCGGTCTGAACACAGAACCCCAAAATAGCCATTTCAAGGTGCACATTGATTGATAGCCTGGAGAGGAATGGGGGCACTAGGTGCAGTGCGATGACAGGCAGAGCAGCCCACCCCGCTTGCTGGGGACACAAGTCAAGGCCTGTTTCCCATCAGTGGAAGTCAGGGTATTATTCATGAGTGTTAAGGATAAGAATTTGCTTTAATTGCTATGGCTAAAATAAGTAATTGGACAGCCTTGCAATCAGATAAGCTGTTCTGCCGTGATTCCAAGTCTCGATGCTCAGGTATGGTCCCAGGGTGTTTGTTTTGGCTGTGAATGAGGATGCTGTTTCACACCTCAGGTTGCCAGCTGTCACTGTAGTAGCTGAAGGTCTGCTCTCTTCAGACAAGGGCTCACCTGGTCAAAGCAGCATTATCTAGCGTATCAGTTACATCTTGTAACCATGTTGCTGTGAGTCAAAAACAACTATCACAGCAACTGTGTTCTCAATCCCACAAAATGGCAGGAGTGTGGATACAAACTTTTTTTCCTCCTCAAGCACCAGAGGAAAGAGGTTACGAGCATCGAGCATCGAACATCGGAGTTGGTGTGAGGCAGAGCTGACTCTGTCACTCACCACCTGTGTGTCCTGAGCCAGGTAGATAACCCCCACAGACCCTTCTCCCTCACCATAAGGGAGATGATAATAGTCCTACCAGACTCATAGGCTATTTGTGAGATAAAATGAAATCAACCATATAAGAGACTTAACACTGGACCTGACATATAGAAGCATTTGAAAAAAAATTTAGTAGTTATTATTTTGCTCCCAAATCATTGAGCTCTTCTATTGAAAGGCTTGGCGAAGGATTTCTCTGCAGATTGGCCCAGAGTAAAATGCTACCACCGACTCTCAGGCGTCAGCACTGCAGTGGAGAGTTTGGAAGTCAGTTCCCTCGACTCTGAAGCAACTTGTGCTTTTCTGTTTGATGGACGGGTGTGAAATGCATGTTTCTGGGCTTCTCGCTTGCCATCCTGTCTGGCCTGGGCGGGATCTGTGTGATCTGGTATTCCTGGGAGAGGTAGGAAGGGCTGTGCAGAGAAAGCTGAGTGGAGGATGCCGGCACTTTCCGCAGTGTTGAGGGGAACCTGACTAAATTGAAGGGGGAAATTCTCTTCCTCCTGAATATGTTGTTAGATTTATGAAGGTGTTTGGCAGCATCTACCAGGAGAGTGTGTATGCCCATCTGATGTACCACAGTCATTCACAAGTCTCTACGATTTGCCCCAAAACAAGCAGAGTTTCTTCATAACTTCCCCCAGGGCCTGTTCTCTGGTGATCCAAATACTTGGCATCTGCAAAGTAGTATTTCTGATCTTTTATCTGTCAGTAACTGGAAGAATTTGCTGTCGTTTGTGTGGCACCCAAGCCTGAGCGCTATGGGATCAGCATTCCAGAGGAGTCAAGTGCACGAGGGGCAAGAACTTTGAGAGCGGGAGCCTGGGTGAAGGGACTGGGTCTGTGGGTCTCCTCCTTCATGGCTAGTGTTCAGGTCAAGCAAAAAATTTTTTCAGTCTTTTCTTATGTGTGAAGGCTGTCACATGTCCCAACCCTTTGCTAAATGCTATGCAGTTTACAGAGAAAGGTTTTCTGGCTCGTATTCTTGGGGATTCTGCCATCAAATTGGGAAAATTAAATTTTATAAATGGGAAAGGATGAATTTTTCGATGAGACCATGAGGTACCATGTTAAGAAAACAGGGCTCCGCCCAACTTGTGAAGCTCAGGTCCCAGTTTACCTCTGTGAGTTGTGTGCCCCCCACGTTCTTTATCTGTAAAGCGAGGATGACTGTAGCCCCTGTCCAGGACCGTTGGGGGCAGTAAGGGAGATAAAGTGAGTGACAGTGCATGGCGAGCCCCAGAGCACCAGGACAGAGTACAGCTGCTAACCACAGTAGCTCCCGTGGCCCTGCAGAAAGGCCGCTGCTCACAGCATGACCATGGCAGGTCTGAAAAGTTGCCTGGGATCTGGAAACTGTCACAACAATCCTGATTAGTAACACCTGTGCAGCTCTAGCCCTACTCCCTACCTCCCCAGCTTTGCCTTCTCCCCTGGGGCACTTGGTGTTCCCCTGCAGTGTCATTCCCTAGACCCAGGGGAAAGGAATTCCTGATGTTCACACTGGGTTAGGCCGAAAGTCTCTCTCTCTCTCTCTCCCTCCGTCCACACCCCCACCCCCATCATGTAAGTATCATCCATCACTTTCTTCCATATGTTATAGTCGCATATGCTTTCTATTTCTCACGCCACAGTGTCGAACTCGGTGGCTTATACACAATACAAGGTAGTAAGCGTTTTTTAAAAATTAAGAAGTTGTCAGGAATCTTGTGACCGGCCCTCACAAGCGGTGTGTGTTTTAAGAAGTGACTGTTGAGGATTGCTGGAGAGGGCAGGATTTCGGGGGTAACTACCGTGTGTCGGGCACTGGGCTGGAGCTTCACCTCTGTGATATCATCCAGTCATGGCAAGATTATCCCCATTTTATAGATAAGAAAACTGAGTCTTCAAGACAGTTTGGACCAGCCTAGCGTCCTCCAGCTAGTAAGTAGCAGAGTTATGATTCCACATCAGAACTCCTTCGCTTCCTATCTGGACATCAGGAAGAGAGGGGTTGGGGGAGCCACCCAGCTTTACCAAATTAGACGCATCGATCGATAGCTATGAGGGGAAGTCATTCTTAGAAGCCAAGACTATCCACGATTCTAGAGACATCAGCAGTTGATTTGTTAGCACATTGAAAATATACTTTTGTTAAAAGCGAAAGTATGATTTGACCTCCACCACTCTCTCAGTAGGAGACCGTTTCTTCCCCACCTCACAGAAAACTCATTTTAGGGCTCTTGGCTTTTACTCACAGATCCCCTTCCGTTTCCCACCCCAATAAAGGAGCACAGTTGCTCTTAGAAGATAAGCTCTTTTTTTCCTTCATAAAATTAACTGCTAGGTCTTTCCCCCCTTTAGGTCTTATAGAATTTATTTATTTTTTTAAAGGTACATTGTTTTGGGAATTTCCCTTCTTGTTGTCCTTTGAGTTTCTGGAAGAGATCTGTGCCCCTACCCCAAGGGAGCCTTGGTTATACCATGCAGCCCTTAAATCAATTCTTCCCTGTCAGCGACTGTGACCCCCAGTCTCTGGATTCCCCTTCTCACCACGAAGCCTTCCTTTCCCAGCCCAGAGGAATCTGGGTCCAGTCAACAGAGAGGGACTTCCAGCTCATGGATTTTACATTTGATCTGAATGGTGGTCACAGACAGTTATATGGAGTCTGTCTCTTGCCAGCCAGGCAGCCTTGTGACTTTCCTGATAGCCAGACCATTGCTCCCAAATCCCTGTTTGGCTTAATGATCTGGGCCAGGCCATCTTGGAGCCTTGATCACTGCTTGGGACTTAGACTGGAGTAGTAGTCTTCCACCAGAGGTGCTGCAGGGGGCATTTGGCAATGTCTAGAGGCATTTCCGGGTCTCACAACTGGGGGGGGAGGATTTGCTAATAGCATCTAATGCAAAGAGGTCAGGGATACTACTTTAACATCCCGCAGTGCACAGAAGAGCCCCCACAACAAAGAACTATCCAGCCCCGAAGGTCAGTCCAGCTCCAACATGCGTAGGCTGAGAAACCCTCGCCTCGAGGGGCTCTGCAAGACCTGCCCCTTCCCCTCTTTCCCACAGCCCATTTGGCCCTCTAGCAGCTGGGGTGGAAGGGAGGTTCTCACAAGCCCTCATCCTGGTGGAGAATGCCGTAAGGTGTAGCCTTCAATCCAGGTGCCCAATGACCGGGGCAATGATAAAGGCCTCCTGCCTGAGGAGGAAATGCCGGGATGGCACCCCCCAAAAATCAGGGGCTACCCAAGGGGGTTGCTATCCCCGTTATTATTTAGTGTTGTTCTTACACAGATAAAAGAAATAAGAAATACAAACACTGCAAAGGAGGAGGGAAAAATGGTCACTAATTTCAGAAGATTTGGAAAATCCAGGAGAATCGACTGGAAAACCCCTCCATAGAATAATGTTCAGTATAGCGGCTGGGCACAGAACGATAAGCAGAAACCAATAGGTTATATATACACGGGCAATAGAATCAAAGATAAGAATGGAAGAAAATACTTCATTTACAGTAAGAACTTAAAATATAAAATCATAATACATTTTTTAGAGTGGATTCAGTCACGATTCACATATAAACCCCAGACAACAGTGTTTTCGGTAAGATATGTTTATTTCTTTTTCATATGAACATTATCTGGAGGTGGCACTCCAATGACCATTCCTGGGGCCTGGTCCTTGTCTTTTTAGACAAAGGAGCATATGCTACGACTCCAGGCATTACATACATCCTCATTCAGGCACCAGGGTAAAGGAAGGAGAGAAAAAGCAGAGTAAGCTCTTCTTTTTAAGGAAACTTGCACACATCTGATTGACCAGAACTTAGTCACAGAATCACACCCAGCCCTGAAGAAGGCTTTGAATTCTAGTTTACAACTCTGTCGCTATGTGTATGGCTTTAAAAAAGTTCTCTTACGAAGGAAGAAAATGAGAATGGTTATTGGGACAACCAGCAGGCTACCATAAATGTAACAAGATATGTACAAAGATCTATATGAGAGAACTTTAAAATCTTACTAAAGGACACAGACAAGACTTGTACAAATAGACAAACAGTATTATTGGATAGGAAGACTCAGCCTCATAAAAATATCAATTCTCCCTGAGTTAATTTATAACTCTAAATATGTTCCCAATAAAATCACCACCAGGATATATTTTTTAAACTAGACAGATGATTCTAAAGTTCACATGGAAAAATAAACAAGCAAGAGTAGCCTGTAATTTTGAAAAAGAAGAGTAATAAGGGGACCGGCCCTACTGGATATTAAAACATATTATAAACCTATAATAAGTTAAAAAGTGTACTAAAGGTCAATATTACAGAATGAAGAGTACAAAAATAAATGCAAAATATATGTGGGGATTTAGTACCAATATTTGATAAAGGTGGCATTTCAATGAGGAAAGGATGTGAACTATTCAACAAATGGAATTGGGACAACTCATAAAATTGGAGCTATACTTCACACCTTTTATCAGGACAAATTCCAAATACATCAAAGGCAAGTTTATAAAATAAAAGCATCAAAGTACTAGGAGAAACCTTGGGAGTATGCTTTTATAACTTTGAAATGGGTAAGTCCTTTTAAATTAAGACATAAAATCCAAAGACCATAAAAATAAAACATCAACTCAGTTACATAAAAATAAATACTAGCATGGCAAAATTACTGCAAGCAATGTCAAAAGTAAATGTCAAAACAGTAAACTAGAACAAATATAACTTTTAGCCCACACCAAGTTCATCCCTAATATAGAAAGAGCTTCGGAAAATCAATAAAAAACAAACACCACAGAAGGAAAATGGGCAATGAACAGTTCACAGGAAAAAAAAAATACAGATCACTTTAAAATATATGAAAAATGCTCAAACTTATGGAGAAACTTAAGCATATACTGAGATACTATACTGCTGATGGAAGAGTAAATTGTTCAGCCTCTAAAAAGGTAGCTTGACAACATCCATTGAAATCCACATTCTTGTACTCTCAGATTCGGAAATTTCTTTTCTAGGAAATGTGTACAGTTACCTTCACATATGTGCAAAATGTCATATACAAGCTCATTCACTGCAGCCCTGTTTGTGAGAGCACAGTACGGGAAGCATCCTCAGTGTCCCCCAGTAAATATGGTGGAGTAGGATGCAGCCATAAAAAAGAATTGGAAGACTCTTTCTGCGCCGAGACAGAAAGAGCTCTACTAAAAATTAAGTGGAAATGTAAGATGTAAACGAGGACGCATAGTAAGCTCCGTCCAGCTAAAAGCAGGTACATGAATGCTGGCATACCTCATTTTATTGCACTTCATCGATACCGTCTTTTTACAAATTGAAGGTTCGCGGCAACCCTGTGTCGAGCAAGCCATTCTTCCAACAGCATTTGCTTACTCCGTGTTTCTGTTTCACATTCTGGTAATTCTCATTAATATTCCAAACTTTCTTATTATCTTTGTTATGCTGATCTGTGATCTGTAATCTCTGATGTTACTTGGGCAAGACCCTCCATCAGCAAAAAGACTACAACTCGCTGAAGGTACAAATGATAGTTAGCATTTTTTAGCAACGCAGTATTTTTAATCAAGGTATGTACATTTTTTTAGATATAATGCTATTGCACACTTAATAGACTATGGGGCAGTGTAAATATAATTTTTATATTCCCTGGGAAACCAAAGAAAATTTGTGACTCACTTCATAGTGGTGATCTGGACCTGAACCTACAATATCTCCAAGATACATCTGCATATATTCACATTTCCTCATTTATGTATAAAGTGTGAGCAAGAGGATGCACAAAGGTTAAATAAAAAGCAGTTGCTTTCAGGGGAGAAAGGAGTATGTAAGGAACAGATGCAGGAGAGAGCGTATATACTGTATGTCCATTTATACTTTGGATTTTATGAATACATGAATGTATTACCTATTGAAAATATTAAATGATACTATTAACAGATAAACTTGATAAGCAAAGGCTAGCTACATTGGCTCATATATAGGGAAAGGGATTTTGCTGCCTTTTTCCCCCCACTATTAAAAAAATGACCCCATTCCTTAGAATTGTCCCCAGTCCTCAAAAGTGCCCTGACCTTGTATTTGAGAACCAAGTCGACAGGGATTAATAGCTAAGCAGAACTCTTCTTTGCAAAGCTGTCAGTCAGCAGGTTTGACGGGCACCTATTCTGTCTCTGGCCATGATCTGAGCACTGAGCACTGATCTCTCAAGACCATAGAACCCTCAAGAAGGAGACAAGCTCCTTCACCCTGCTCTGCGAGCTGAGCCTCAGAGCAGGCAAGGCTGGGAAACATTTGTCCCTGATCCCCTTCCGGGGGAGACTCAGAGGCCCCTAGTGAAGAGGCAACACCTAGAACCAACAGGTGGGAGAAGTATGGGGCAAAAACAAGAAGTAGAAAGTCTGGGGTCCTGGGGCAGCTGTGCTGGGAAGGAGAAGGGCGTGAAGTAACCAGGAGGGGACCACAGCCCTCAGCCAGCCAGAAAGCAGGCAGAATTGCAGGGATGTCCCCCTCTTTCAGCAGCCCCCACACTCTACCCCCATGTAGGGAAGGGCGTTTTTTCCTCCTGTTTTCTCTGTCTGAGCAAGCATGGCCGTGGGCTTCCCTGAGCTCTCCCATCTACTGACATCCCACTCAGGAATTCACTGAGAGCCCAGGACCAGACAAAGGTCGTCCGAATGGTATCACTATTTTTTTTTTTAATTGACACTGAAGACCCACAGAGGAATAATATTCTTGGAAAGGCCTTTTTGGCCCCCAGAGGTCTTTCAACCCTCACTAATGTTCCTATCACAAAAGAAAGGAACATAACTCACTGTCTCGGGGCTTGGTTTTGGGTGGGGAGTTAGAATTTTGAGGAAATACATGCAGCAGAGGGGGGCTCGGAGGGAGTGACCAGTGGCAGGATTTCAGGCATCAGTGGCAGGACAGTGGGAAGAAACTGGGACAGGAGAGTGAAAAGCAAGTGGAACAGGGAAACTGAGACAGATGGCTGAACACAGTGGCTGAGCAGTTTACAGCCAGGTGCAGATGGTCACCAGGGGGAAGGCCCCCAGTGCCTGGGAGGGGACAGAACTGGAAAAACAAGGACCTCGCCCCCAGGGCAACTTCTTCTCCCCTGGCCTTTCCTCCCTGGAGATAACACCAAGACCTCAGTCGTGTTTCAGCTCCAGACCCAGAAAAGCAGCAGAAGCAGGTAGGTGATGCCAGGACCAACTCCAAACTAAAGACCCCCTGCCCTGGCACTGACCAATCAGAGACCATGCCCCTGCAAGGGCACACCTGGAGAACTGATGAATATTCTACTGAAACCCTCCCCTGAGACCTCCCCTAAGATTCCTGCCTGCAGGAGAGAGAAGCCTCAAGACAAAGGGCCCAGTGCGTGCTCCCCTCTGCGGGGCGGCCAGCACCATTCCCTTCCTCTGCTTCTCTCCCCACTTCTTTCTTCACAGACGCGTGTCTCCTGAACTCTGAGGCAATGGGCAGCTGGCAGCTTGTCCCAGGCTGATCCCCTGAGCCTCTCTAAAGCCCCCTTTTCTGTGACCGCCCAGGGAACTAAGGCAGCCCAGCCTAGGCTCTCCTGAGCTAAGCTAAGCCCTTCCTTGTTCCACTGTCCCCAACTTTAAGCAATGTGTCCTCACAGTCACCTGGGCTCATGTGGTGAAATCTTTCCTACGCGAAGTCAAGAGCCCACACGCTGCCGCTGGCCCTAGGCAGACCCACTCAGGGCCAGGCCCCTGTCTAGTAACAGAAACCTTTGGCCTGGGACCTCCCTTCACCAAGCACAGGGGCAGCTGCTTGCCAAGTCCACTCCTCTGGGGTGGCCACCCTGGGCCTTCGGTTAGAGCAGCTTCTTCCCCCAGGGAGAAGGGGGCAGGAAGCAAAGGAATCTTGTGCATCTGGCCCATGGCAGGAAGTGGGGAGAATAAGACATCCCACCTCTTCTCTGCCCTGAATAGGAGGAGCCCTGGGCTGAAGGAAAGGCTGAGTCTGATGGGCCAGAAATGCTGAGTCTCAACTTTCAAAACAAGGGCAAGGTTCAGGGTGTGGAAAGTCTGAATCTGTTCTATTCATGCCAATTAGAACTAGTCCTTTCTATGAGATAACAAAGGCTTTGAAAGAAAGGGCTCTGAGCGGTGGCACATGAGGACCCTTATAAAGAAGTAAGAACACCAACTTCCAGAGCTGGGGACCTGAGTTCAGGTCCTAGTTCCACCAACGCCCTGTCACCCTGCAGAAATCACTTACCTTCTTCCAGCTTCTACTGACTTATTTCCGCCTCAATAGCAGCAGAGTGTGCTCTTCCCAGCCCTCAGCATTGTTCAGAATGCAAATGTGGTTTGTAGGCCTGGGTGCTTTCCACGTGCTGTTGTTCTCGTTACTATTAGGATGAGTGTTGCCATAGTGATCATTACGCCTGCTCTTGGGTTTTGGAAGGGCAACTCTAGATTAGAGAGTGGAGAGGGGCCATAGCTCCCTGGACCTTTCATGGACTCCAGCATTTGCCAGTGGGCAGAAGGGGCACCTGGTTCGCTCTAGCTCAGTTTCCCCATGAAGGAAGTGGGTATGACAGTATATAAGGCCTGCTACTTTTCACACACACGCATGCACGCACACACACACACTCACAAGCCTGGGAGCAGGAATGTATCTGGTACAACTTGGCAGATAAGGTAACAGAGCAGCAAGGTGACTTTACCAGGACCAGGCCACAACAGTGATTAAAACCCAGGCCTCCTATGCGGGAGCCAAGCTGGTATTCGTCTCACTGCTCTCCACCCCCAGCCAACGCTGAGCCCTGACCACACACAGTGGCCAAGCTGGGGGGTCAGGGACCCCAGTCACAATGACTGGGCTGGTTGGGCTCACTGTTCCTTCTACACTTTCTACACTTGGTGAGCATTTGCTTAAAGCAGCACATTTTATGTGCTCTTTTCTAAAGAAGTTCCAGCTGTCAGTGGAAGTGGGGCCACGGGTGCAAGGCAGGCAGGCCCCAAATGCTCCCTGCTACCTTCGCACTCAGGCCTGGATTCCCGATGGGGGAGGAGTTCAAGCCCAGACTCGGGCAGGCTGGGAGAGAGGTCCCTCTGGCTCTGTGTGCAGGACAATGGGCTGCCTTTGCAAAACCCCCACCCCCACCCCAGAGCGACTCCTGAGGACGTCCTGGGGGTGGCGGGAGCTCCATTCAAGAGCCCAGGTCCTTCTGTGGGAGTGGTCTGAGGTCCGCAGACTTGGTCGAATGGGAATTCTTACCCAGAACCCCGGATTTTATACAAGATCTTACACAGACCACAAGGGAGCTGCACTGGTGGATCCAGCTGCTACGCAGGGATAGAACCACCTGGTCTCTAGGGGTCCTGGTTATCACAGCTGGTGTGTCTTCCGTCCTGCCCCAGACCCTCCCCCCACTCAGCCTGCCTGCTCCTAGAAGACTGGTCTTAAATACTCAATGCACTGCCATCGGGCTCCCATTGCCCTCAGTGTGAACGCCAAACCCCTCTTCCTGGCATTCGCAGCGCTTCATGGCTGGTTTCAACATGCCTGCCTTGCCTCACCATTCACTGGGATGCAGTTCTCTGGTCTCTTCACTGTTGTTTACTTATACTGTGGAGGCCTTCCCCTCCCTCCCTCCCTTTCTCCTTCTTTTTTTAAGGGTATTTAAGTAGGTTGTAGGATCAGATTTGCATTTTTAATAGAACACAGGTTTTTTAAGGTATTTTATTTATTTTTAGAGAGAGGGGAAGAGAGGAAAAGAGGGAGAGACACACTGATGTGAGAGAGAAACATCAATCAGCAGTGTCTCTCCTGGGTGCCACAGCGAGGGACCAAAACTGCAACCCCGGCATGTGCCCTGACCAGGAATCGAACTGGTGACCTTTCACTTTGCAGGACGATGCCCAACCAACTGAACCACACCAGTCAGGGCTCACCTTTTCTTTTTCCAAACCTTACCATCTATCCAAGCTCCTCTTGAGAGTTGCTCTTTCCTAGAAGCCCTCCTGCCCGCACCAGCCGTCGGTGGCCTCCCTGTGAAAACACAACAGCTCACGTAGGTGGTGCTCTGTAAAACAGCACCGGATCACGTGGCTTATATCTGACTCATTCATGTTAACATGTGTCATTCTTGTTCCTCCAGGTGACCCGCATGGTCGGCTCATGAAGGCAGGGGCATAAGTTGCTTCTTTCTCTAATATCAAGGTCTAAATACTGTGAATTTCAGTATATGCTATGGCTTCAAAGAATGGCTACTAACTTTAATCTATTACTGTAGCAGTCCTGGGGTTGCAGAAGCTCCTCCCTCATGTTGGGGAGAATGGAGGCACCTTTGGGGGGTTGGCCATCATGGGCGAGAGACCTGGACTGAAGCTGGCTGCTGGCAGGTCAAGCCTCCTCCAGACTTTCCGTACCGTAGCAGATTTCCCTGAGATGCGCACCTCTCTCCAACTCAAGAAGACCGTGTTGGGATGAGTGAAGCATTAACTGTGTGGTTCTGGCCTATCTCACAGGGATTTGAAACTGGACAACATCCTTCTGGATGCAGAAGGTCACTGCAAGCTGGCCGACTTCGGGATGTGCAAGGAAGGGATTCTGAACGGCGTCACGACGACCACATTCTGTGGGACCCCTGACTACATCGCTCCCGAGGTAAGGCTGTGTGTAAAAGGGCCACCTCCTGCTGCTGCCACAGCTGAGCCCGGTGGTACTGCGGGCAGGCTCTGGGAGGCCAGGGTGGTTTCAGGAAAGAAGGGGAAAAGGCTTGCTGACTTCTCCATAAGGAAGTGGTGGTGATGGGGGAGCTAATGGGGGTGCTGAAAGTAAGAGGCAATTCCCCAAATCTGGGCGGGTCCTCCTAAATATTGCTCTTTTATTCCTGTCCAGAACTACCAATGGAACTGGGACCCAGAGAAATTTGTTGACTTTGTTCCCATTTGTTACCATTGTTTTCACTTCTAACCCAAATAAAAGAGCACCATTGATAGAGGCTGTAGTTTGCCTACAGTAAAAGCAGGAGTAATTGGCCATTTCTAGTGCCGTGTTGATTCTACAGAGGGAGCACTCGGGATCAAGGAGGAGGAGAAGATAAACTGTCTCAAAATAAATGGGGATCAGAGGTGTTCCTTTTGAGTCTAACCCGTGCATTGCCGTGTGTGAAAGCTATTTAGGTGTTTTATGCATCATAAAGTGTCTGTTTGTCTCAAGTTTCTCCAGGTCAAGCTCGCCTAACTGAGAGATACCTAGTGTGATATGATTCTGACTTAAGACATAGCTTGTCATACATGCTTAATAAAAATGGTCTTGAGGGTTGTGACACACGGAAGATGGGAAGGAAGTGCCAGTCCCCATTTAGCATTGCCCACAGTGGATAGGTGTGTGTTAGCACACTTGGATTTCGCTTCCTTTCAGTAGACATTGTTTGAGCACCTGCTAGACACAAACCAGTGTGGTGACAGAGAATTGACTAAGACACTGGTCTCTCTCCTAAAAGAACTTTTGGTCTAGAGGGAGTGACAGGTAAGTAAACAACTAATTAAGTAGAATAAATAGGTAAGAAATACAAGATGGTAACCTCAGGGATCAGGGAAGGCTTCTTGGAGCACCTGGTGAATGATTTGAGTTGTAAAAAATTAGCAGGATTTCCTCTGGTGGTGGGGTTGGGGAACATTCCTGAGAACAATAGGGAGGATTGAGTGGGGGTAGACGAGGGAGGAGGTTCAGCATCTCTGGGCTATGAATCCTTTAGGGCAGGAGCTATTTCTAATCTGGGTACTTCCTGGATTCAGCACACAAATCTGGCTCTAAGTAATGGATTATTGAATGAATAAATGAATGAGATCTAGAGATACTCCAGTGTGATCAGAGACGAAGGGATGAAAACATTCTTGGCCTTTTTTAAGAAAGAAAAACAGTGTAGCTAGAACAGAGGATTTCTTAGTGCTCTTAGCAATGAAGGAGATTAGAATAAAGGACCAAGGAAGATGGCCTTTATCCTGTAGGATCTGTGGACCCACTAAGGGCCTCCCGGTGTAGAAGGGTCATAATCAGACCTGTCCAGGAAGAAGATGGGCAATGGCATTGTGGATCAGAGGGCAGAGTGAGAGGAAACGACAATTGAGAGACTTTACACAGGCCAAACAAGACATCGAGAGGCCTGGGGAGAGTCAGAGAAGTAAAGATAAAATAATAAGAAAATTCTCATTAGAACCTCTACCTTCTGAGAGATCTGAAGAGTAGAGATTTCGGCCAGTCTCTACGAGTGTGTTCCCTTAGCAGGAATACTAGGAATTTAACCTTCAAGGAGAAATCAGTGAAAGCCAGGGCTTCCAACTGGGACCTGCTTTTTCAGCATCTTCCTGGTTTACCCTTTATCATCAGAATGCTTGGTTCCAGTCCCTCTGAGCTGATACTAGAGGCAAAGGGTTAACAGCCCAGTGTAGTAGTTAAGGACCCAGCCCACGACAAACATTCACTTTATGATGAACAAAATACCCGCACAACCTTCATGAAAGGCCATCCACTGACGAGACTCACAATGAACAACTCTGATCTCTGTTTAAGAGGCCCAGACACTCTTCCTTCCCACGCTATACTCGTGCCCACCCACCATCCCCGCGTGCAGAATCACCTCTGCATGTGAGAGGCCTGATAATCAGGCAAGTTCCAGCTGATGAAGGTATCGCTATCTTTATCAAGGGCTCCTGGGAAGAGTAAATGGAAGTGCACCTCTAAAGCATTTAACACAGTGCCCGGCCCGCAGCAGGCACTGGGTAATAAATGGGGGCTCCATCATTACCATTGCGGCTGGGTTGTGCAGATGGATGGGAAAAGCATAGACCCGAGAGTTGAGATCCCAGGCCAGACTTGACCCCTAATGCCCTCACGTGACCTTGATCATATGGTTTTGATCCTTAGGTTCTTTACCTTTCAAATGGGAATAACAATTCCTGCCTGCCCTACCCACCTCATCAAACTGTTTTGAGAATCTAATGAGATTAAAGCACGGAACATGAATACGCTTCAGAAAGCATAAGCCTCTATTCAAGAGGAGGGGTTGCGTGGTGGCAGGCTAACCCGAAACCAGAGACGCCTCCTGAGGCGCTAGCTCTGCACCAGGGCTTCTCTTCCCACCATGTGCCCTTGGCCAACCCCCTTCGCGCCCCTCTCCTTTCTCCACGCCCAGCGCCCATGCCCCAGGAATGGTAACCAGCCCTGCGTTATGCCTGGCATCATCAGACCCAATGCTTGCCCTTCTCTTCTGCCCCAGTTCTGACCCACTCAAGGGGTTGGCTGCCTTGCTGGGTGCCCTCCCATGGCGTGCAAAGCCCTTCCCTTCTCACCAGCTCCATCGCAGACAAGCTGATTAGAAAGCAGATAATTAGGGCCAAGCCTCAAAGCAGTTTTACAAAAGATGCCACCCAAGCGGGAAGGCCCTGGAAGAGGCCAGGAGAAGGGTGGGCAGGGCCACTTTGTGGTTCCTACAGCACAATCCTGTTTGAGCATTCACAGGCCACCTGGAGGCTACCTCCCATCACCCTTGGAGGCATAGGACTCAGTTGTGCCACCTCCTGGAGGCTGGAGGGTGGCCACCTTAGCCCTTAGAGGCCCCTGAGCCAACAAGAGAAAGGAGTGCACCCAGTAAGGCACACACAGCGGGCCCGTGTGGCAGCCAGTGTCCCAAGTGTTGGAACTGGGCTGGTCGCAGTGAGGGCTCAAAAGAATGCTAGAGGCCTTACCACGTGCTTACTTACAGATGCCCTGGAGAGACAGTTGACCATGAAAAAAATAATCGAAATCATGGTGGTATGTGCGAGATGCCTGCAGATCTTAGGAACAGGTAAAGGTCTTAGGATAAGAGAAAGACTGGAGAGATCTGAGAAAGATTTCTGGAGGAGATGGGTGATAATCATGACCTCGAAGAACAGAAACTGGTGGTCCTGTAGGGAGGCAGGTTAGGGCACTGGATCTTTCAAGGCTGAGGGAGGCACTGGCTTTGCCTTTGGAACAGAGCAGCATTACTGGCCCCTCGGGACAGCGGAGCCTATAACTCTGACCTCGAACGGATACCACGTGCTAATCCCTAGGCTGAGAGATCAAAGATGCTCACCAAACACATGACTAGCCCCAAATAATTTAGAGTTGGCTATACTTGCTTACATTCCTTTTCATTGTAAATTCAAAATATTTCTAGGATGCATTTTTACTATTTTCAAAATCTTTCTACCCAAGTCTTTTTATCTAATCCCAAGCAACCTGTAATCTCTTGAAGAGTGTTTGGAGGAGACCACAGAGAGCCCGTACACTGGGCTTCAGCCTCCTCTTCCCTGGCTGTCTTGAAATCTGAAAACGGAGTTAGAGACTTGCTCTGGAACAAGTTATCTGAGAAGTTACCTGTCTGAGGTGTCCTGCAAACTGCAATGATTAGACATTGCCTTTGCCATTTGGGGGCATGGAAAAGGAAGGGGGAGCCTGAGGCTTTATAGAGGCAGGTAAATGAAGGATTCATCAGCAAGCAACGTGGGAGTCATGAGAACATTGGAGACGGGTCTTTCCTTGGAATATGCCAGAGCAGAGCAGTCCTTTTTGTTTAGAACTCAAGAGTGGGTAGACTTGTGAGCTATAGTTTCTTTTCCAAGAGCACAGGGCTCATGTAAACTCAATGTTGTCACCATTTAAAGATGACTAAGACTCTGCTTACCTTTCCACCCAGTGAGCCATGCCTTGGACTGAGTGTGAGACAGGAGACCTGAATTTCCTGCACACAGTCACTTGCAACTTGCTTGTATCTCTTTTAGTTTGCATCTGGCTCCCCTGGCCCTGATTTTAATGTCAAAAATATGCTTTTTTTTTTTAACTTGGCCATGAACGCAAGTCAGGAACTTCATCTGGTGTTCAAAGAAACAGTGAATTGTCCCCACTGGAGGACTCACTGTGGGGACTGACTGGAGAGTTGATAGTTGGCTCCCAAAATAGAGACATAGTGTCTCCCAAACTCAATTTTCACTGAATCTACTGATGTAGAACCTGACTTTATGTAACATGGGGCCCTGCTCTGTGGAGGAATAAGCTGGAAATGAGGGCGCGGTTCTGCCCATGGGCACTCGTGGCGCAGGCGTGGGTGTGGGCAGGAGTCTTTGCTGGGCTCTGACATTGCCCGTTTCCTGAACAGATCCTGCAGGAGTTGGAGTATGGCCCCTCAGTGGACTGGTGGGCCCTGGGGGTGCTGATGTATGAGATGATGGCTGGGCAGCCCCCCTTTGAGGCGGACAATGAGGACGACCTGTTTGAATCCATCCTCCATGATGATGTGCTCTATCCCGTCTGGCTCAGCAAGGAGGCCGTCAGCATCCTGAAAGCTGTGAGTCATTGCCCTGCTTCTTCTTCCCCTGTCCCTCTCTGTCCTCCCTCCCTGCCTCCTCCCCCTTTCTCCCTTCCTCTCTCTGTCCCACCTCTGCTCACCGCTGAATGGAAGGAGTGGAGGGCAGTCACCACTGGGAGCTCAGGCCCTGTTCAGAGGGCTGCCCCTGAGAGAATGGGACCTCGGCGGGAAAAGGACAGTGTATTTGTGTTTCCTGAGGGGGAGCTCTGTGCACATTGGTGTCCTCCAGTGAGTGTTTCAGAGGAAGCCAAACCAACCCAACCTGCACTGGGATCACCCCTGCTGCTTCGGCTCTGGGGCCAGACCCTCCATTCATACCTGCCTCTGTGGCCTGTCTTCCTCTGGGACCTGCAATTGGGAAGGGAGAGGAGGGGGAGAGAGGAGGGCACTGTGCCCCTGTGTCCATGACAGCATCACTATGGCTGAAGAGCTGATCAGAAAAGAAGTGTCCACTCAAGACCTATGCAGCCACCCTCGATTCAGACATTTAACAGAGAGACTATCCCTGCACTCAGAAATAATCCTTCACATGTGAAAATGCTTAATACTTGCTCAAGGCAGCTGTTTCTACAACATAAGACCCTTGTACTGAGGCACACAGGTGGTTACCTATCGCCCTGGGAAGGCTGTGGACACTGAGGTGCAGGCAAGCTAAGTGGACCAGTTTCCTGGGAAGGATCACCCCACCGGGATGAGGCTGGACCATGGTGGCAGCCCAGGAACCTTGACTTCAGTGCTGGCTGCTTTCACCTGTCAGAGTGCCCCAAAGAGCAGTTCCCAAAATTGGTCATATCCGTGTACTCTCTCTACCATGATTTACTTTTCTTGTTCTGTCATTCAGCTCCCAATATTTACCTAGTTGTATGTATTTTACAAAGAAACCTCATGTCACTATCATAAATGGAAAATCAGCATCTTTTGCCATAACTGCTTAACACAATTCACCATATGAAAATGTTAAAAAGAACAATAATGATTTTGTAGGTGTCTGGGGGGACATGTAGCATATTTTGGAAAATGCCACATCAGAACATGTTGCTTTTTGCTATAGTTGGGTTGTTTTTCCTTCCTTTATCTCTCTCCTCATTTTTTTCCTCCCTGCCTCATCGATTTCCCTTCCTTTCCCTTACTCTGTCCTTCCATGAATTCATTCAGTGAATATTTAACCACTGCTTTTTGAGTGTTTCCAGTGTGCCAGGCATTATGCTAGATGCTAAGCAAGTATTGGTGAATATAGCAGCCATCGTCCCTTCCAGTAGAGTTTACAGTCCAGCCAGAGAAGCTGGGAAATAGATAAAAAATACATCTGTACATGGTCATGATTAGGAGAAGATCGGCGAAAGAGGCAAATAGAGTATATTTATCCATGCACTCATTTATTCAACACACATTATTGAGCACCTGGTGTGTAGCAGGCCCTGTGCCAGGTGCTGGCTAAGGGAAAAGCTGTAGCACCCAAGGCAACCAGCACCCCAGCCCAGCAGAGCCGGTCCATCACCCCCGGCTCTGAACACCAGCCAGACACACCTCCCTGGGAGCCCCCCTACCAGCACCCCAGCAGAGTCCTTCCATTTGGGGTGACGCAGTGCAATGTCAGTGTCTGGAAATATTTTTAGTTGTCGCAGCTTGGAGCAGGGGCTGCTACTAGTAGCTAGTGTGCAGGGACTGAGAACGCTGTTAAGCGTCCTGCAATGCACAGGATGGCCCTGCAACAGGGAAGGATCTGGTCCAAAATGTCATTAGCGTGGAGGCTGAGAAACTTTGACCTACAGACATTCAGAAGCTGGAGACCATGCCCATGTCCCCAGTTGAGGGAGGGGGGTGTCTGAGAAAAGGCATCTTCCTTGTGAGAAGAGCCTCCCCTGGCTCCGGGGCAGCTTCCTGAGGCATTAAAACCTGCGCGCTCATCTGCAGCCCTGATCCGCCGCCTCCCCGAACGGGAGGACAGGAAGAGCTGAGGAAGTAAGGAGCAGTCTTCTACTCCCTTAGCCTCGGAATCCTTCACTTCCTCACATTGTGGGTTGATTCCAGGGCCAGGCCAGGTTTTCCATGACTCTGGCCACTGAGCTGTCTCTGAGGGCTGCGGCCTCTGTGAAGGTGGCGCAGAACTCTAGAGAAAGCCTTTGCATCATAGGGTCACACAGTGCACAGCCTCTGCAGCTTTAAGTGGAGGCCCTGCTGCCCCCCGTCCTCACCATGGTGCCCTGAGGCCTGGCCTCCAGCCCCCTGTTCAGTCATCTCAGTGCAGTGAGTGCACAGGAGCAGCCAGGCCCCGAACCCGGTGCTGGGAACATCGGACTGATCCTGCGTCATAGAACTTACCAAGAGAAGGAGATGTTTAGACAAATTATACTTTAAATGAACAAGAAACAAAAGACCCCAGAGAGGGGGACATCTGGGGAGGCTTCCCAGAGGAGGCAGCATTTTGACTGGTTCTGGGAGGATGCATAGGTGCTGGAGAAGAGCATCTGACTTGGGGGGAAAAGATGCAAAAGGCCAGCAAGGTAGATTAGGCTCAGACCAAGAAGTTCCTGTGTGCCAAAGGAAGGAGCATGGGCTTTATCCTGCAGGTGATAGGAAACCTGCTGAGAATCAAAGGTATGTAAGCAGGGGCGGCCTCTGCTGACTTTGATTAGAAAGGTGAAATGTGTTGGTACCGTTCCTAACTCACATCTACCCACCACCTCGTCACCCTCTCTTACCCATGGCTCTCGCCCCTCCAGTAGCATTTGGTCTGTGCCCGTGTGCTTTGGTTTCAGGGGCCCCAGGCAAGAGATATTAGGAGGCTCTACCAGTCTTTCTTGCTGATGAAGCCTGAAATTCTACCATTAGAGATGTATTCCTTTGGCTTATAGTTTGTCCTCTAAAGTTCCTTTGTTACATAGAGACACAGCCTTCACCCGATGAAATGTAACACTTTGTCTCTTAACACATGCACACACATACCCCTACCTTTGGCTGTCAGAAATATTTCCACCTACTAGTACTGTTTTTTTTCCTAAGGTTATATGGTTACATATCTGCTCATTTAAATTAACATTTGCCTCAGGACTGACTCATTGAATAGGAATGAGTTCTCGTGGGTGTGTGGGGTCATAAGACACCAGTCAAAACATGTAAAAAGAAAAAACAAAAAACAAAAAACAAAAAAAAAACAAAACCCTATCTATGTGGTTTTTATGGACAAGCGCTGAGAAGCAGTAAGACTTTCTTTTTCTTGTCTTTTCAAAGTCTTTTTATCTACACGTGTATTTTGTGCTAGAGATTGCAAATTTAAATCTTTCAAAAGTAGGAGGGCCCACGTCCAAAAAAGGGAAAGGACCAGGAGGTACGCTGGTCATTTACCCCAGTGTGAATATCCGATCCCCTTTTCAGACCTCAGAAAGGACTGTTGACCTCTCTGTGTAAGTGGGTTTATTGGACCTCGGTCTCCCTGAGAAGGCTTAAGAATCCGAGGCAGTGAGGGAGTTAGTAAGAGCCTGAGTCTCTAATCTGCACTGGGCACTTTGCTGGCTGTTTGACCTCAGACAAGTTATTAACCTTGCTGTGCCTCAGCCACCTCGCTTATAAATAGGGATAACAGTAGTAGCTCAGAGGGTCGAGTTTGGCTGAAATGAACTTATACACACACACACACACACACACACATGCACACACGCACGCACGCACGCACACACATACACACATACTGTTTAGAATGGTGGTTGGCACAGAGTAAGCGCTATATAAAAGTTAACAAGTACCCTGAAGGGTGAAGACCCTAAAAATGCAGCAGACAGGCTTGGGAGACGATACCGAAGACGTTGCCTTGGCTGACTTCCGTCTTTCCCTCACAGTCTGTGCCTGTCAGGCCTTCATCACTAATTCTTTCTATGTCCTCATCCCCACAGTTCATGACTAAGAACCCCCACAAGCGTCTGGGCTGTGTGGCAGCACAGAATGGCGAGGACGCCATCAAGCAGCACCCATTCTTCAAGGAAATCGACTGGGTGCTCCTGGAGCAGAAGAAGATCAAGCCACCCTTCAAACCTCGAATTGTAAGTAGGGCCTGGAGCTCCTCCCGCACCATGGCTGGGCCTGGGTACCGTGTGTGGGAAGATGGTCTGGGCACGTCTTACAACCAAAACGACAAGCGCATGAGGTAGCCAAGGCACTCCCTAAAAAAAAAGCCTGTGTAACCCTAAGAGTTTACTGTAGAAAACATAGCAACCTACAGCCATAACCAAGATGATAATTTATATGGGACACAGAAGAATGTATTTTACTTTACTAGAGGTTTACTTGTTAATTTTGATCAAAAACTACAAATGATACTAGTTCTCCATGTGTGGTAGCAATAGAAGGTTTCTCTATAAATAAACAGGTTTGTTTTTTAAATGAGTCCATTTAAAGAAAAATATCAGCTCAATAACAGTCACAGTCATTATGTGGAACTAGCACAGAGCATGAAGTTGTGACTCAGTGGCTGACATTTGAGGGCTCTCCCATGGAACCCCTGGGGGGCCACATCTGTGAGAGGCCAGTTCCTGAGGCCATGCCAGAGACCTCCTGTCCCTTCTCTGTCCTGCTTTCCCTTCGGACTTCCCTCTCGCATCAGCACTCCCTTCCTGCCAGGCTCTCAGGCCCTTTAGGGGGGTGCCAGTGGAGGGGGTACAGGAGAGGGTGTTCGAAGCTCAAAGGTTGGAAGGAGGAATAGAACTGTCGAGCAAGGGCTTGACTCAGAGCAAAGACTGTGCCCTGGCAGTGACCTGCTGGAAGGGGACAGGGCCGGAACTGCTCTCCTTAAAGTTAGCAAGAATGTGTATGTGTGGTGGGAAGTGGGCATCTTAATTCTGTTGGCTTTTAGCATGATGAGCTGAAAATGTGGGTAGCCAGCTGGCTTGCTTACTGTGAGTGAAGAAGGATGCCTAATATCGGACTTCACTGGGCAGAAGCCCCAGTCAGCCCTTGGTCACCCCACATTGTCAGATGGTCCCTCCTCCTCATGGCCAGGCACACAAACGACCGTCCTGTGCTTTGGATCATCAGAGAGGAATTCCGTATATTCCAGAAGGTTTTCTGGGGAGCGATTATTGATACTGCTGTGCTTCTCAGTGTTTCATTGGGGGGGTGGGTGCTGGGTAACTGAGTGGAATGGTGCGGTCCAGGCCTCAGCCAGACTCTAGAGCATGGCGGGTCAACCACCCCTAGACACTCTGTTCTGTCCCCATTCTTCATGTGCTTTCTCCTTTGGTTTTAAAATTTTTATCTGGCCAACACACAGCTTGGAACAGGCTAGATTTAGGATCACCCTCCCTGGTTAAGGCCACCCCCACCCCTGCCCGTCTCCCGCACAGCTCTGGGCCTGCTGCGCCAAGCCCAGACTGGGGATTTGGGGCAGGGCTCACTGTACATGCCAGCCTGCCGAGGGCTGCCGCTTCTCCCCAGGGTCTGTGCAGGTGGTCTTCAGGGGCAAGATTAGCTCTACCCCTGACAAACTGAGGGGAAGTAGGAAACCAGAGGCCTGACAGAGGAGGAGGAACTCGAGTCTTGATCTGAGGATGACATGTTAATTTAGGCTTAATCTAAGTGCATCGACCCAAATAAAATTGGAAAGTAGAGCTAAGTAAAGAATCCAAGTCCAACAAACAGAAACCCAGCATAAGATCGAGGACTAATCAGCCAGGGCAGGTCTACAAAATGAGCTAAACCTCAGTTTGAACTTCAGGTCAACAAAACGACTTAAAGCTAAGCTTGCGGAGGGATGGGGCAGGGCTGAAGGAGCGGCTCCTTCCCATGGCATGATGGGTGGAGAGAACAGGGCAACCCTGGGGGACCATCTCAAGGGCTGTGAAGGGGAGAGCGGGCCTGGGGTAGGTCAGAGGCAGGCAGCAGCCCTTTGCTGAGAAGTCACATGGGAGTAAACAATTCTTGAGATCTTTAATGACGGACCCATGGGGAAGAGTCTCTCGTTGACATAGAAGAGGTGGCAGAGCATCGCGCAAATCCAGCGGAGAAGAATGCTCTGAGAGTTCAGGAGGCTGAGCAGCTCTGGCCCCCGAAGCCCTCCCCAAAGCTCTAGCAGTCCTGGGGTTCCTCGATGGGGCTTCCACCCTCTGGCCTGAACTCTGAGCCAAGGGCAAGCGCAGACCTGAGAAGAGTGACACTCGCAGCAGTACCTGGCTTACCCCAGAGTGAGGGAAAGGTGGGAAGAACAGGTGTGAGGTTCTGTGGGCTAGAGGCATGGGGAAAGAACCAGACACAGAGGAAGCAGAAAGAGTGAGGAATGAATCAGGAGGCCGACCCCGTGCCCTGGTCCATTGCTTTGCAGGCCTCACCCATCCCAGACAGGCAGGGGTTCCCGTGAAGCTGTCTCTGGCCAGGAGTGCAGGTGCTTCTGTGGGCCGGGGTGTGAGGGCACCCTTGGGTACCAGCAGTAGAAGTACATCCCTAGGTCAGGGGGTCGCGACCACTTGAGGGTCAGGTGGGACTCCATCCCCACCTGGAGTGCAAGGGACCTACGCTTGCTTCCTTCCTTGTACCTCCAGAGAACGACCTCCCCACACCCCGCCGGGAACAGAGAGCAAAACTCTCCATGGTTCCTTTGCTGAGGTGCTCAGGTGGGCTCAGAGGCCTTATCACCCCCTGACAAAGGGCAGGGGCTGTCCAGGAGCTCCCCCAATTTCCAAGAGTCTTGCCCATCCTCAAGCCTGACCTCATCACGGCCTTGGAAGTCACTTCCTGCGCATCTTCCTACTCACCCCCGCAGATCTCCGGACCTACCCTCACCACTCCTGGGGCTCAGGGCAGAGGGTATTTATTCTGTTGATTTGAATTCAGTTTGGGGGAGGGAATTAGAACATCTGAAAGAAGGATAAAAAGGGAAACTTACACTGTGCAACAAGGTGTTTCTGATCACATTTTGAACAGAGTAATGTTGATCCTTACAGAGGTCTCAGCTCCAGGTCTTTAAAGACTGAAATTATTTAAACATATGATCACATTTATATCCTTCAGACTAGAGATTTCCCTTTGGAAAAATATCAAAATTGGGAAAGAAAAGAATAGTCCTCATGTAGTCAGCAGGTTGGAAACATGTCCCAAATGCACCCCTAAATTGAAAGCTCTTTTCTGAAAAACATTAGCAGCACCAACCTGAGTCACCCACGGGCTTGCGTACAGCAGAAGTGAATTTTGAGTTGAATGAAAGCCCACCGCGGTGATGAACGTACTGTACTTCACATCTCTGAGAGCCTTGCAGCACCAAAATGTGAAATCTCACCAAACGTTTTTATAAGCCTTCACCCCCGTCTAACCTACTGAAGATTATCCCCGGGGGTGTGGGTGCCTGCCTGGCTCAGAAACCAGCTGTGAGGATGGAAACCAGCTGTGAGGATGGCTCTGTGCTCCATAAACAGGGTCAGCCTTACCCTCAGACAAGATAGGTCACCATCTGTCTTTGGCCATTGGAGAGACACTGGGAAGTGGAGGTATGTCCCCAGAGAAGTCATCTTCCCTTCATGGGACAGGGAGTTCTACCACAAGACAGCCTCTCAGTGTCACAGACCCGAAGCTACATCAGGTGCCTTCCAGGGAGAGCTGGGAGAGGAAGGTTTTGACAGAGGAAACAAAGGAGAGCTGGTGTGGAGGCTGACCTTGGGAAGAAGTAGCCAGGAGAGTAGGTTGCAGGCAGCCAGGAACAGAGTGAGGCTCTTGGATCTTAGGGACAGACACCAAGTCACAGGAAAAACACGGTGAGAAGAGGGGCGGGAGGGGAGGGACAAGTGTGAGCAAACATCATCAGCCCTGTAATGTGGTGGTGACCTTAAGAAGACACAGTGCATGTGTTTAGCAGGCAAGGAAGCCAGGTGCACAGACTCTCCTGACCTCAGCCGGCTAAAGCTCCCAGGGCATCTGGTTAACGGCCTGGGGCCCGTGAGGGACCGTGAGGGACCGTGAGTCTCCTCCATCCTGGGCCAGCTCCACTTGCCCCCTCCCACTGACATCACACCAGAATGCCCCCAGTCCCAGAAACCTGCTGAACAGCTACTGTCCTACTACCTGGCTGGCCATACTTGAACCTGAGGTGGGGTTTCTGTCTGATTCAGGAAGGATTTGGTTTTGCCCAATGGAAGGCTGTGAAGGTGAGGCTGGTGAAGGTCAAGTCGTCCAGTCTAGGACTTGAGACATAGTAGCATGTTTCCCAGAGCTCCTGCCCATCCCCACTCCCATGACGCGGATCCCCTCCTTGGCAGAACCTTCTGGTGGGCACACTGAGCCTGCAGTCGGCCCAGGCAGGTGCAGCTAGAGGCTGGTGTCCCTGGATCACCCCCACGGGGGCTGAGGATGTGGCAGGAGAACAGTTCCCAGGCCTGATTCCTGTCCCTCCCCAGGGCCTCCCCCTCGGAAGATAGCACTGGGGAGATTGTCCAGATTCCCAGCTGGAATTTGGCCTCTGGTCAGGTCCTGTCACATACCTCCCCTGGCTGCTGTCCCCTCCAGGCCTTTGCCTTCTTGAGATGTTTGCTAAGCCGAGGTTTCTGCTCCCTGGTGCCTGCGCCTCCCCGTCTAACCCCTGCCCCGACTCCCTGGCTGTCAGGAGTTCCACTGGGTCTCCTGCCTTCAGGTTTATTTGCGCTCCTTCGCACGGGCTCCCAGCCCAGAACAGTTTCAGTGGCCTCCGTTTCCGCATGGAGGTTTTCTGCTCACCTATCCTCCCAGCTACATTATACATTCTTCCTCCCCCACCTCCTTTTTATCCTCCTCCTGTGCACCCGCACACTCAACTGATGTGCAAGCAATGTGTCATCAACACTGTAAACCAAAGGCTTGCGGCCACCAGGTACTCAAATGAGTTTTCTGGGGGTGTCTGGCTTCAGAGCAAGGGCACACACAGCACATGGCAAGCACCCCGGCAGTGAGTGGGAGAATAGAAAAGCCAACCAGGCTGGAGCCAAGGACTTTTGATGCTGGAAAAAAATCTCCCAGCATAGAATTCACTGGTCTGTCCCACTGGGGATTTGGGTCTAAGATGATAGCATCATCTAGTTGCCAGTAAAAGTCTCATGCTTAGCTTTTGTGCAGTTGATGAGTTTGCCTTCTTTGGGACCATAGAGGGCAAAAGTGATGTGTTTGGTGTGGTTGGAGGGCATCCTCTGACCTTGCAGATCTCGGAAGTATTTTGCTCACTCCTAGCTTCCCTCCTGTGTATTCCTCCCAACCTCCACCCCTCCCCCCAATAAAAAGCATCATTAGGCTCTGAGGCTGTGACTCCCAGAGCCTTGGCACCGACATGGGGGGAAAGCCAGTGGAGGAGAGAGAGATCCGCGTCCCCAGAAACCTAGCGGTCCTCAGCGAAAGCCAAAGGCAATGAGGGAAAATGCTGGCCAAGTAAACTTCTCTTTGTGTACGTGTTCTCTCTTTTCAAGTTTGCTTCAGTGTGAATGTCCCTCTTTAAGGTAAGGCCTCCAGAGAGGGAAGTCTCTCCAGGTAGGTGAGCCCTCAGGCCCGGTGACACAGAGGCCCCTTCCAACCTCATGATCCGTTTCCATCCAGCCATCCACACTGCATGGCGGGACGCCCAGGGAGGCCTTCCCTGCATGCTCCTGCATGACTGGGCTGTGCTGGGAGGACACCGGGAAGTTGGCTTGAGACCCTCGCACCCTCACCCACTAGTGGCCTTCGGAGGAGCCCTGCTGTACAGGCAGCCCCCTCCCCTACAGTCAGCCCTTCGGCCCAGGGGCCATCTGATGGCATGGACTACAAAGACAGAGCCCAGGTGATCATTAGGCTCTGTCCTCACCATCCACCTGGCAGAGCGGAAGCAGGGCGCAGACAACTCCGGCAGCCTATCAGTTAGGACATCCCCTCGAACTGTCCATGCTGTAGTGAGAGCCTTCAGTCTTCATGAGGCTACAAGGTCCCTCAAAGAGCTAGGGCTCTGGCTCAGGGCTGGAGGGTGTGGGAGAAAGTCCAGGAACCTAGTTTTGGTAGTTGGCCCAGGTAGCAGGCGGTATGGTACAGTGGACATAGTACTGGCTTTGACCTCAGAAAGACCGGGGTTGAATAAAATTGCTGGCACAGGAGAGCCACGTGAACTTGCAAATTCACTTCGGCCCAGACGTCTGGCTTCCTTGAACCCCCCTCCCTCCTCACCTTTAAAATGGGAATGAGAATACTCGCTCACAGAATCATGAACAGGATTAGCGAGCAAGCCCAAGATGCTTTGCTGTATTATTTCCTCTCTCTCCATTCACGAACCCCCACCCCAACTTGTTAAAGCCCCTTTTCCTCTCATCCCAAGACTCCCAGAATCAAGACTTAAGAACTGCAGGAGGTGGTGTGAGGTTTGGAGGCTGGGCTGTAGAATCAGATGCAAACCAGGTTCCAACTTGGGCTGTAGGAGCTTGGGAAAGTGATCTCATCTCTCTGAGCCTCAGTCTGCTAATCCACAGAGTGGGAATAATTGTATCTACCGCACCGGATTACGTGAACTGATTAGGACAGTCCTTGATGTACAGTGAGCACTGGGGTTGGTGTGATGCTGACAGTGATGGAGACAGTGGGGGTCTAAGCTTAGGGAGGCTGGACTGAACATTATATCTGTTCTAAAGGTGTGGAGGGGCCAGGAGTTCAGATGACAGATGACACTATGCGGTCAGGGGAGAAGCCATCCCAGGACAGAAAGGCGTCTGGAGACTGGCAAACAAACAAAACAAAAACAAAAATAAAAACAAAAAACCCCCACGCAATTCAGACTCTGCCAGAGAGCCTTCTGTGGCTTAATTCTGAGTTGGGAGGGTACTAGAAGGGAGGTGATGCAAGGCCATGTATGACTCACCCCAGATGACAGAGTTCCCCACCCTTTTGCCACCTTGGAATAGCACCCCAATTTCTCACACGATCTGACCCTCATTATTCTGTGAACTTACTCACCACCTCTCCTTCCCCGCTTAGGTTCTCCGCGGCATTTCTGCTGAGCGTAGCTCTGAGGCCCTCAGTGGCTCTCCGTGCCCCTCGGTGCCCCACCCTGAAATGGCAACCGGCCATCATTGCAGGTTCCCAAGTATTTGTAAGCCGAGCGGCCTCAAGTGGGCCATTTTAACAGAGGTTTCTCGTTCTCCACCTGAGAAGTCTTATTACAGGAGCCTTCCTGCAGCCTGGGGCAAGGGGGCCACCTGCCCTTTAGTTCTCCCATCCCCTCATCATGCAGAGGGGGGTGGAGGCAAGACTTTGAGCCCTGGGCTTAATAGCTGTTAGGTTGGGATTTGCCTTCATGGGTTCATCCAGCTAGTGTGTATTGAATTTAATCTCTTCTCTGCTCCACTGCCACTTGAGATAACACCTTCCTGGGCACATGGGACCTACTGGGCTGTACCTGACAGAAGGAAGGGAGAGCAAGAGCGGTCATGGAAGATTCACTAGAATAGCTGGATTTTGTCAGAGAAAGCCAGGAAGGGTGAGGAGGAGAGGACTCCCTGGGCAAAGTCTTGGAAAACAGAAAGGCAGGCTTCAGCTCAGCTCTTTCTGACAGGTATTTATGGAGCATGCACTGTGTGCTCTCTGTGAAGCCCTAGAGGGGAAGGCTGACATACGAAGAAAAGAATCCCCCACTGTTACCTTAACATCACCGCTGCAAGGAGCTGAGGTGGCAGGATGAGATGCTCTAACAGGACTGCTAGGCAGCAGGGTAAAATCCAGGACTTGACTTTGGGAGGGGAGTGTCAGGCTTGGGAGCAGACAGAAGGGAAGAGATGGCATAAAGAAGAGGCCTCCCAGGCAGGCTGGGAGGCAGGGCCTCTGTGTGTCACAGGAGCCTCTCCCACCTGTGGTCTGGTAGAAGATCCTGTCCAGACGGGGCCACTTGAAACAGTGCCCTCCTGCCCATTTCTGCAGAGAAAGCCAAAGGGTGTTCCAGCAGCCAGGAGTGGAGGGGCAGTGGTCAGAGGCTGAATAATGAGCATCAGACTAAAAGCAGAAAGGAGGCTAAACCTTCCCTGGGGAGGGGCTTGGTCCTCGTGCCCTGAAGCCATAATTCGTTCTTTGAAGGCTGCAGGCACCAAGGGACATTTTGCAAGCTGATTGGGCTCCCCCGCCCACACCAACTTCCAAGTCCAGGTCCTTGATTCTCCGGGGCTACATCTGTCATGGAGGAAAGAAGCTCTTGGAAACCCAGTTTTGCATATGCGGGGGCTGGTGCCCTATTTACTCCCCATTGTGTGTGCTGGGGTAGCGGGTGGTAACAATTGGATTTGACCTAAACTTGACACTCAGGTGTTATTTTAGAATCCTGGGATTTGACAAACATGCAATAGGCTCGTGGAGGTTCATTAAGCTTCTACATCAACCTCGGTCTCTTCAAAGTGAGAAGACCCAGCCCATGAGCCTGCAGCCACCAACCCTCCATGTTATTCTGGCTAATCCTTCCTGGGATCTACTCCAGCCTCAAAGGGGTCTCCCTGGAGTGCAGAGCCTGGATGTGAACGGAGTATTTCAGGCTTGTGAGCCCAGCTGGGTGTGGAGGGGGGTAGAGAAGCGCCAGGACAGTGAACTATGTTTCTTACCTTAAGTAGAGAGATGAGAAGATAAGCCAGAGTAGGCTTATCAACTGGGCTGACTTACAAAATAAACCAGACCTTGACTTGGGGTATCAGGCACACACACTCCCTCCTCCTCCCCACGGCTGCTGGCCTCTCCGCTAGCACTTAAAAATAACAGGAGGTCTTCCTGGAGAGGCAGGCAGATTTAGGCTACACGTACCCAGGGACCTGGCGTAGGAGTGTTCCACCTAATGCTTCAGAATAGTCACCCCAAAACACGGAATCCCAGAATTTAGCCCCAACCTGTATCACGGGCAGTGAATTAAGAGGAGAATGTTGGACAGAGCTGGGGGCTCATCCCTGCTATTAGTATCTGTGAGACCCTGAGCAAGACTGAACCTCTCTGCTCCCTGCCTATAAAATGAGGCCTTACACAATCCCCAGGGTATCTTCCCGCCACAGCCACACCATTTCAACTCCATGCTCCGTGAGGATGGGGATCTGAGGATTTTTAAAATCAACATTATTGTAATAAAATTTACATAGAGTAAAATTTGCTCATTTCAGGTGTACATTTGGAAGCGCTTTGACAAATGGCTACACCCAGGGAACCACGAGTGTAGTGAATAAATAGGATGCCTATAGCCCCCAAACTGCTCCCAGGCACCCTCTGCCCCTGGCGGTCCCTCATCGGCTTCCTGTCACTGCAGTGGATTCATCGTTTCTAGAGCTTCATATACATGGAGCCATGCAGTGTGCACCCTTTTGTGCCCACCTTCTTTCATTCAGCATCATGTGTTTGAGATTTGAGAACTGTGCTTTTAACTTTTCGTTATGGAAAGTTTCAAATATGTACCAAAGTAAGAGAGAATCCCCATGTGTCCACCACCCACATCAATCAGCAAGACCCGGTTAATCGGTTGGCAGAGAGCTTTTTATCTGTGACACTCAGAGCTGCACCCTCAGCAACAGCTCCTGGCACTTAGTAGGAATTCAGCCTGTACTTATGGGATGAGCGAACTGTGTAGATCTACAGTGTTTTTCCAGAGAATATTTCTCTCTTAGCGCCATCTCTGAATTCTCTTCTTACCTTTCATGGCCCCAGACCAATTCCAGTATATGCCTGAGAACTGGGGGGTCATAGACCCTGCATTAGGAAACCTGAAATTGTTGGATGGTAGAAGGAGGTGGGTGACCTCATCTCAACTTGAGAGGCATGTACTGGAGTGTTTACAGTTCCTGTTTCAAAGCCGGCAGGCAGAGCAATAATGAATCCTTGGCCAAAGGGATGGGTCTCTACCTAGAACATTTTATAAATAAGGAGAGAATAGATCAGTGAGTGGAACAACAGGGCTTTTGCCAGAACCAGACTGGAAAGTTTTTTCTCTGGGTACCAACAATTATCCCTGGAAAGCTAAACCCAACAGCTGTCAGTAATGACAGTGCCTTGAAGGGTAGACGATAAATGACAAGGGGCCCCATGGTTAGAAGCACAGGAGGGCCAGGGTCGCCACCGTACACCTCCCCGCTTTCAGCTGGAGACGCGGGCTCCTGCTGAAGCGAATGGCACGGGTCCTGCCTCAGCACGTCCACCACGTGGGCCGGCTCGCTGTGCAGCCAGGCTCGGGGGCTCAGGCCTCAGGCAAGCCGCAGCAGGCAGGACGCTGTCTCCTCATCAGGACTTTTATTCCTGGATGTCCACACTGTGTTTTAGACACTTTTTCAGTTCCAGACACTACTGTTGGGTGCCCCTTTACCCTACTTTGGGGTCTACCCAACAGTGAGTTATAAAATCAATTTAGTGGGCCGGGTGCAGAAAATCTTTTAATGAAGGATGATGTGTGACACGATGGGATAGGATGGCATATTAGACCAGAACACAGAATACATCACACATAGCAAAGGTAGCATATAGCTTGCTGAATCTTTCACTGGAGCAGGACAGTGAGGTGTTCTGTATTAGGTCATATATAAAATGTATTTCGTACTGTTGCCTGTGGGGAAAAATTTTGAAGAGCCCTTTCTTCACCCCGATGTCTAAGAAATGACCCCAAAAGGCGTCGTGGGGTTGGTGGCCTCATGCGCGGCAAGGGGTACAGGGCAGAATGCAGTTGTTTGTTTGTTTATGTCTTTGTAACACAGCAACAACGCTCCTGGCAGAAGCCGTTCAGCCCTTTGCACACATGAACGCGTGGACGCCCCATGGCAGGAGGCAGGATGGCACACGCCGGGGACCAGGGCCTCGGGACCAGAGCAAGCTGAGTTCATTCCTGGCCCTGCCTCCGGCTGGCGTACACCCTGGGCAGGCCGTTTACTAGTCTTAGCAGCGGGGGCCGTGGCCTCCTGGTCGGGTGCTTTGTGAGGTTAAATGAGTCAGGCAGGTAGAGCACTTAGGAAAAGTCTCCATCTGTGGGCTTTATTACATTTTCCACATGAAGAAACTGAGGTCGCGCCAAGCACTGTGCTGGCACCGGAAACACAGAACAGACACCCAGGCAGAACTAGCTTCCAGCCCAGGGGACAAAACACGTATCGAGCAAGTCAGTATTTAGTTCCAGTTACCAGGAGTGCCAGGAAAGAGCAGCCCAGGGTGATCGAGGTGCATGAGGGGGACCAGCCTGGGTGCAGGTGGTCCCCCAGGAAGGGGCACTCCTTTCCCATACAGCAGCATGGGACCCTTCTGGTTAGCCGCCTCGGGAATGGTTTCAGAGCCCCTTTGCTGTCATTTCTGGTCTTGGAGGGCGGTGGATCACCTGTATGCGAAAAGCTGTTACTCTCTGCCATTCTCTGGAGACAGGTAGGGTCCATTTAATTAAGTGGGCGCTGGCGAGGCTGGGCTGTGGTCTGGGCGCTGCTAGCAAGGGAACATGCAGCAGGCGTGACTCGGCCCAAGAAGCTACCCGCCTTCTTAGGGGGCTAAGATTCATGGGGCACTCAGAGACCCCTCTAAACCATTTCTAAATTCCATGCTGACTGTCATCAGGGGCCACAGGTTCACTGTTTAGGTGAGGAGGTGTCATCCAGAACTCTGGGACCCAGAATGACTCTTGGCTGGAATGTATGCTTTATACTTTTGTTACCAAATTTCAGAGTCAACTAGTCACAGCCACAGGTATGGACCTGGGCAGGCCTGGGGGTGTTGAGGAAGCAGGTATTTTAAGCACTGTCCTTCAGAATACCTCCTTCCCTGAAAGGAATGGAGAAATACTGTGTCTGTTGGAGCTAAAGCTCTGAGATAAATGGCTTCGGGTGGTCTTAAAAGGCCCCTCTGCAAAGAGCCTTCAATACACAGTCTCCATCTGGGCAACTTTACCCAGCCATTTCCATGGGGACACCTCAGCCTTCCTGCTGATCAAGTAACGAATGGCCAGAGAGAATGCCCTGGTGGGAGGATTTCGGCAAAAGGGGGTACCTCAGGCCCTGAGAATGCCTCTCAGGGCTTTGTCCGCCATGTGGATCCTCAGAGAGCATTACTGAGCACTGAGTAATTCTGGCTTTGTTGGACGGGAAACTTTTAAATCTGTGGTTCTTAACTTAGCAGTGAAGTCACCCCCGCCCCAGCACTTTGAGAATCTGATACAGTGAACTTTCTCCAGGAAAATCCAAATTCACCCAGACACACAGCACACTGGGCTGTATTTTACGAGGTTCCAGGAAGCCCAAAGCCCATTATCTGGGGCAGGCTAGCTCCGGCCTTCGGGCCCGATCCATCCCACTGCCTTTTTTTGTGCAGCGCTCAAACTAAGAATGGTTTTTGCATTTTTCTTAAATAGGTAAAGAGACCCTTTGGTGACATTTGAACATTATAGCAAGTTCGAGTGTCAGCGTCCATCAAGAAGGTTCTGCTGGAACACAGCCATGCTCACTCATTCCCGCCTTGTCCATGGCTGCTTTTGTGCCACAACAGCAGAGAGGGGGAGTCCAAAATATTGACAGCCTGGCCCTTCGCAGAAAATGTGCTGCTTTAGGAGCAGGAAGCCAGGTTAAGAAGGCTTGCTTAAAATACTTTACTTTTACTTAAAATGATTGAGCCCTGGAACTAAGAAGTAGAAATATCTTTGAAAGTCACCTTGACATGCTCCTGCATTGCCAGGGACAGACAAGGAGGAGTAGGACTCCAGAGAGTTGTGTCCTGGGTTCTCTTTTCAAGTCCTGTAGGTTTCTAAACTGGCACTGCCTTCCAAACAACTTTTGGGCATTTGCCTTGAAGTTTTGTTTAAAAAGCATCATGGTAAGTGTTGGAAGTCTGGTAACAACTTCTTTATAATGGGGATCCCACCCTCCGCTATAATTCAGGTCCGGGGCGCTGGGTCTGTAGACCCGTATAGACCACCGATTCACAGGACACATTGTGGCCCACTGAACTCCTTTGATCACTGGAGTATTTGCTACGTGTGAGGGAGGAGGTCAGTGTTAGCAAATAAGAGTTTCCAAAATAACTGTTCAAAGAGAATTTGTAGAAATGTATTTTTTTTTAATAGCCCAGCCAAAAAGAGGGGACAAGGAGAGAGGGGAAATAACTGAATTCCATCAAACAGCTGATCTGACGGAATTTAGCTGCGGTTATCTATCCAGGATGGCTGGTGGTCTGAGGGACTCGGTCTGTTTTTAAAGTATATTTCTGTACACTGACTGCCTCAGGAGTGAAGCAGCTTTCCCTCAGAAGTGGTTTAGACAAGAGGCAGCAGACCAGATTGTAGGGGTGGGGCATTCAAGCCACCGCCGAGGTTTGGTGGACGTTCATCTCTGCACGCCAGTGATAGAGGCCGCCACGCTACCAGGACTCTCTCCTCTGGACCAGGGAAGGGCCAAGAATCAGGTGGCTTTCCGTTTTTAAATGCCATAAAGTAATCATTTGTGCTTAAAAAGCAAAGGAGTCTTGATTTTCTCCTCCTCTCAAAGGTGGAACCAACTTTATTAAATAGAATAGAGGTCACAAACTGGAGAATTGTGCGACCCATTCAGTCAGACTACGTTTAAAAATTAGGAGATCGTTAACATGAGTCTCTGACGTTGTCCCCCTGAACAAGATGGGAAAAGTGACCGTGGCTGGTCAATTCACATTGGATTTCACAACCACACTCCCCAGGTGCGCTGGTGGGACTGGATGGCAGCTTTATGAGAGGGCTCTGTGTGGAGGGCAAGGTGGAAGGTTCTGTGACGGGCTCTGAGCCTGACCCTGTCCGACACACTATTTTGATATACCTCTTGATAGACAGATGGGAGGTGTACCAGTCACATTCCAGGATGATCAAAAGCTGAAGGATATAGCAGGTAAGAGGATGACAGAATTATAATGACATTTGCATAGCACATTAGAGTTCAAGTGAGCCTTCCTTAGAGGCTCTCCTATAGCCCTTGGCGATCTCGATATATTTATTATCCGACTTTTGGGCAAATAAACTGAGATCCAGAAAGGGAAATTATTTATTTATTTATATTTATTTTTAAAGTTATTAAAATGTAATTATTATTAATGAAAGGGAAATTATTATTTATGGTGATCTTGACAGGCTAGAAATAAATACCCAAATAAAAAGAAATCAAGGTCAAATATAAAGGATTACATTTGGATTTGAAAAGTCAGTTTCAGGAAATTAGGGGTATGTGTTAGTTTCCTAAGGCCGCCATAACAAAGCACCACTAACCGGGGTGGTTAGAATAGCAGAAGTGTATTATCTCTCACTTCTGGAGGCTAGAAGTCTCAGCTCAAGGTGTCAGCTGCGTCACGCACCCTCTAACACCTGCAGAGGAAGAATCGCCTCTCTCCTTTCAGCTCCTGGCAGCCCCAGATGTTCCTTGGCCTATGACAGTGTCACTGTGTCTATGGCTGTCACATGTCCTTCTCCCTGGGCATGTCCGTCTCTGTGTCCAAATTTCCCCTTCTTATAAGGACACTGATCATAGTGGATTAGGGCCCACCCTAGTGGCTTCATCTTAATCTGATTATATCTGCAAAGACTTATTTCCAAATAAGGTTACATTCTGCAGTCCTGGGAATTAGGATTTCAATGTATCTATATGGGGGACACAATTCAGCCTATAATAGGGTTAAATTGGATTGATAAAACTGTGATTTCTCACAGCTGCTTAAGAAATGATAAAACATTGATACTATCTTAGATACCAGTTTAATTTGAGGGTTTCTACCAAGCAAGAGGGTCATGCCACAGACTGTAGCATTGCTCAGACCAGAGTCGAGAATGGATCAGCCAGCCCCAGCCACCATATTCCAAGAAGGCGATGGATGAAACCCAGTAGGGAACCACAGAGAACACGGGGCCAGACAGGTGCTGTGAAAGGTTGCATGAGCACCCAGGGCCAGGTGAACTCTACATTTTGCCCTGTCTTCTATAAAGGAAGTCCAACATATGCCCAGTTCCTGGTTAACAAAATTAAAAGGGGGTGGAGGGTGGAGAATTATGTTTAGAGAAATTGCTAGGTAAATGATAGTTAACTTGAAATTCTGTTCCAACCCCGCATTCCAGCCAGTCAGGACACTACGCAGTCAACTTTTAGTTAGCCGATGTTGCGCAAGCATTCTCATTGTTGAAATTCTTGCTTTTTCTTTTAGAATATTTTAAAAAGGAAAGTCAAACTTAGATAAGACTATTGACCTTTCAAAGCTAGGAGCAATTTTGGGTTTGACTGTTACAGTGAATAAAGTTATTTTGAGGAAATCAATGTTACGTGTCCGGCGTGTGAGAGAATATCAGGACACATAAAATACTAGAAGAACGGACCAAGTGCACGATCCAGGAAGTGCCGTGGGGACCGGGAGCAGGGTGAGATGGGGGTGAGGCTAGCGTCAGGGATGACTTAAGAGGGAGTTGGAACCTGACATGGGACCTCAAGGAAAGCTGGCATTTTGGAGACCATATGGAGACAGCATGTCTCCCCAGTGCACGTCACAATTCTGGGCAGGGCACCTCTGGCTTGGGGTCAGTCTACCTATGTGCTTGCTGTCATGCCAGGCCGAGGAGAAGCGGTGTGTGGGGACCTGAGAGGCGGCCCCGTGAAAGCCAGCCTTGTGCCCCAGCCCGTAGGATCAGAGAGTTTTCTCGGTGCTTCAGAACAGTCATCTCTTGGTCTCCCAGTGAGCAAATGGAGACAGAAGCAGGCATTGCTGGCTCCGCTGAAAGCTTGTGTCTGTGCCTTCAGCACAGTGAGCGCCAGGAGAGAGTTGCAGCGGCCACAGAGGGAACAAGCATGGAGCCATGTCTGTGCTGGGCTCCAAACACTGCCACACCCGGCCGAGCCCCCAACATCCAGTGGCCGTGGAGTGATTTATAAGATGAGCTCGGTGGCTTTGCCTCTCAGATGCGGCTTCTCAGAAGGAGCTGGAGTGACTGTAACTTGGTTCCCACAAGCTCTGCTTCGCTTCCCCACTGCAGACACCAGCAATGTGCCCTTTCACCAGGTCACCCCTAAACCTCTCAAAGCCAAGACCTCATTTCTGAAGGAATGCCAAAGGGAGTAGGAATGTCCTTTTTCCCTTAACCCCAACCACGAGGATTAGGGACACACCCACCAAGTCCCTCAACCCCCCTTCGCCATCTGTCTTGATGCAGTTTTCCCAAACCCTGGTTGAACCCTTTCTGTCTCATACCAGCAGTCAGGGAACCTGAGGCGCCCAGGTTGACTGCTGCTAGGACAGGAAGCCCCGTGAGCCAGGCCTGCTCCTCCGGGCCCTGTGAGGCCGCAGTGGTCTGGGCCGCCCGCTCCAGGCACTTCGTGAATCAGACCTCAGCTTCTCCCCGCTCCACCCATTCTTCCCCAAATGAAAAACCCCTCTGGCAGGGAAGCTGCCCCTGGTTGGGAACCTAGATCACTTTTTGCTGGCTCTAGATGAAGCAGCAGCAAGGGAGGTGTATTCGTTCATATTCGTTAGTAGGTATTTACTGACCACTCACCATGGGCCAGGCATTGTGCTAGGCTGGGCACAGAAGGGTGAGTTCAGCCCGGTCCCTGCCCCCAAGTCGCTCCCAAGTTAGCTGAGAAGAAGCAGGAACCCAGGGGGCTGAGTGCTGAGTAAAGGGTTAGGAGGCCTACAGGGACAAGGAAGGGCCTCTAAGCTGAGATAGGAAAAGCGAGCAAAGCCAGCTCAGTGACAAGGACGGGAGAGGGTGTTCCAGGGAGAGGACTAGCCGTGCAGAGGCTCGGAGGCGGGAGCAAGCCAGCGAGTCCACGGAACGTTATGGGAGCGGAAGCTGGGCGGGCAGGCAGGGTGAGATGCCGAAGGGCCTTAGAAGTGAGTGTGTGTAAGAACCTGGGGCTTTTCACAAGGGACTCCGTCCCTGGAGGAAGCACTGGAATGTTCAGGCAGGCCGCCACTCAGCATTAGTTCAGGATTTGGGGGCATACAGAGAAGCGTAAGACCTAGCCCCTGCCTCCAAGAAGCACGTGGCCTTGACGGGCAGAGTGCATGGACTGTGTTGGGTAACACAGCTGCCCTGTGTGTGGTACCTGCCCATGGCACACAAGTGCTACAACTTGGAGGCGGAGTAAGAGCTCACATTTGTTGGGCACCTGTCATGGATCAGGGGGCACTGAGGCCCCTAATGTTTGGCATCTCATTTAGTCCTCACTTAGGCACCCATTGCCACCTACCTTGTATAGATGAAAAGACCAAGGCTCAAAGAGTGACTTCACAGTGTCATCTAACCAGGAAGGGACAGTACGGGGTGAGAGGTCAGCCAGGGTTCTTTCACTTCCTCCGTGTGGGCCAAGGGATGGCAGAGGACTTCATGGAGGAGATAAGGTCTGAAGAGATAGAGGGTTGTCCCACATGTCCCAGAGTCACCTCTCAGCTGTGCAGTGTGGGCTAAGAGTCTGACTTAGACACCAGGAGAGGCATCTGGGGTGAACAGGGAGTGTCTTGGGAGTTTGCCCCTCAGAACCTTGGAGTCAAGTCTTATGCCTGTGAGAGATGCAGCAGCTTTTCAAAGAATAGAATCAGTGAGTGAAGGATATCATCCCCAGTCCTGCAGTGTGAGGACGCTATGCTGCATACATGCTATCAGTAGGCAGTGGTGTTTCCCAGAGATAATTGCTTTGGAAAACTTCCCAAGTCTCCAAGGTTAATTATCAGAAATCGCACATAGTGGGGATGCTGGCTTCTTGAATTGGAAATGAGTAACTGACATACACGTAAAATGTCCAGGGAAAACAGGGCCTGGGCCCGTCGCATAAGGGGGCGAGTGAGCCAAGTGGGCTCTTAAGGAATGGCACACTCACATACTGCGGATGATCTGAGGCACCTGGAAAGCCCAGCACTGAGCTAGACGGCTCCGCAAGCCAGCCCACCAGGGAGCTAGAGGTCCTCGGACAACACGTCCCTTGCTGGGTTGCGTGAGTCTGACTCCTGGTGCGTAATCAGCGAGTGGTGAAGCTGACACTTAATGTGGGGCCCAGGTCTATCACCATGCTCAGGAAACAAAACCCATTTCTCTGACTGATAGACATGAGTGGCTGAAAGGTGAAGCACAAACAAGTAGGTAATCAGGGAGCGCCAACGCCAGAGCGTTGGCGGATTCCCCGAGGTTCTCCATGCACGCACTCCCCCTCCGCAGTGACCAGTGAATGAGCAGGCAAAGAGGTGGTCCTGCCCCAGAAAGCACAGGAGACCTGGGCAGGGCCCACCCTTGGTGATGTTATGTTAAGTTTTCGTCCTGCCCTGTCCCATGCCCCTCTTCTTCACCCAACTCTTGCCTCTCTGACCCGCCTGCCCCCTTTGCACCCCTGCCCCCATTGAGGATGCCCTGCGGTCACCTTCTGGGATGATCCCCAGTGCTTCCCAAGTCACCACCACCTTCTCCCCAGCCCACTCCTCCTCGTGGAGTCATTTCCCCCACCTTCGCAGACCTGTACTCTGTAAGCCCTCAATCAAAGTACACCGTCCCTCCTCCGATAGAGATCTACAGGAGAGGCGTCAGCACACCTTTCCCCAGGCACTGGCCCTCCCATGACCGACGTGCGTCACTGTGGGGATGGGCTTTGATGTTCTTCAAAGAACATCAAAGAAGTCAGTCTCCATGCAGGTCCCTTGTTTTCCTCTTGCTCTGTACACACTGGAGATGGAAAACAGATAGCCCTCATGCTGGGGGCCGGCCCTTCTGCTAGAGATGACGAAGCTCTAGGCTTTCCCAGTTCAAGGGCAACACGCACTTCCTTCAGCTGCAGGTCCCGTTTCCATCCCTCGGCTTTTCTGTGTCTCCCTTCTTTCTCCCATCCAATGTCTCTGAGACCTACCTACTATGCAGCTCAAGCCCAGGGAGAAGATGCCACGCCGCACAGATGGGTTCAGGAAGATTATCTCATCCCTGCTCCATGCTGTCCATCTGCTTCTGATTTCAGTCTGGGACAGTTTGCAGACAGACTCCCCTGCTCGCCTAGTCCACATGACGCCCTCTCTCCTCAAGCCATAGCCCCGTGCCACTATGCCAGCCTGCTGGCAAGCCTTCCTGGCTTTACTGAAGCCTAACGGCTTTGCCTAAACATATCCTGATTGAATTTGACCCTTGCTGTGTCTCCTCACTTCTCCAGTGTCCAGCTTTCCAAACAGTCCACACTATGGGCAGCATCCTGCTGGGACCTGGGTTTGAGTCTGGCTCTTCCCTTAACTAGTTTGGTGACTCTGGCGAGTCGCCAAACCTCTGTGAACTACAGTTTCCTCATCTGTGCCATCAGGATAAGAATAACCTGTTCTGAGGATCAAATGAGCGAATGAACGTGAAGGTGCTTTATAAGCAGTGAACTTCCCAAACCAGCTTCCGCAGAGCTCTGCTTCAGGGAGAAATATTAATAAACTACTCAGGAAGAAAAAATTATGCCAAGTTTGGAGAAGGCTGGCCTGAAAATATGAACTTGGTTTCTTGACTCTAGGATGTGTCAGGGCCTTTAGTTGGCCAAGGTGTGTGGTGAATGTCCCAGAGCAGGGTATAAAACAAAGCTATATCTCAAAACCACTTTTTTCATAGACTGCTTATCTTTTAAATTACTGGCATCCACAGAACATAGCATCTATTACTATTATTCCTCCTGCAAACAATTATGCTAATCTTTCTGCAAGATTTATCCCATCATCCAGGTCGCTAATCCCAGGTAACACCAGTTAACCTGTGTCTGAAAAGGTATTGCCAGAGGCCTTTCAATCCTCTAAGCACTGTGCCGTGCACTCTGGGGGACAGGGGACCTGGCACCGAAGGCCTCTGTGCTGGGACTCCATTCTGACCTCCTGCCATCCTCACACTGGACTCTGCCCCAGGCAGCTCGGCGAACCCATTGTCCTGTGTATACATCTTTCGTGTTCCTGCCCCTGCCTTTGGCCCATCTTTCTTCCTGACGAGGTGCCTTTCTCCCATCTCTACCAACATGATTGTAACTCAGTCTTCAAGTCTCAGCCAAGTCCCCACTTCTCCGTGCAAGTTTCTCTAACCATTGCAGACTGTTCCAGACAGGAATACTGGCTCCCAACTCAACTGTAAGCCCCTACAGGACTTAGACTTCATGATTTCCTCCCCAAACCAGGGTTTGTTTGACTGCCATAAGCCCTACTGTGGGAACTTGAACCTCCAACTGGGGATGGGTCCTTCTGAGCTGGGTCAGGGGTGGGTTTATCTGCATGTTCAGTTATTTAGTACATGCTAATGACTGGGAACCCAAGGCTGAATTAGACAAGGTCCCTTTAAGAAGCTCTTGGTCGAGAAAAAAGCATAAACAATGCATTGCAAACGAGAGTGTTGAGTGTAACAATAGAAATAATGTGGGAGCACAAAATGGGGTTCATGGGGAGAGCAGATGGAGATCAAGGCAGGATTCCCAGAAGACATTCCCACCCCCTCCCCATTTGCCCACTGTAGTGAGGATGTCATATGGGGCAGACATAGCAAGGTTATGGGGTCTACCTGTAGGGGAGAAAGGACACTGGAGACTTTGTGGTGGGGGGGGAGGGAGTCTGTTCCCTGGGTCACAGGGAGGGAGACTGGATGGAGCCAGAGGGTCAGGGCAGATGCTGGAAGGGGGAGTGTGAGATGGGAGCTGGGCACCCACTCTCCCCAAAACACACACACGCCGCATACCTGCACACACGTGTGCGCATACACGCAGTCTGTGGGAATCCCACTTCCCTGCTTTTCCATCATACCCTCTCACTCCTTCTTCCTTCTCACCTGAACTCATTTCTTCCTCTCCGAGTCCTCTGTCACCTCCTGGTCCTGGGGCCATCCGTCATGACCTCATTCGAACAGCTCTATGTCTGCTCTCGGTAGCTAGCGGCCTGCTTTGGCGAGAGGCTGGGCAGCGCGATGCTCACTCCCTGCGGGGGGCCCTGGGGAGCAAGGTCAGCCTGGGGTCAGTGCTTTCTCTTTTCTTCTCACAGAAAACCAAAAGAGACGTCAATAACTTTGACCAAGACTTTACCCGGGAAGAGCCGGTACTCACACTTGTGGATGAAGCGATTGTGAAGCAGATCAACCAGGAGGAATTCAAAGGCTTCTCCTACTTTGGGGAAGACCTGATGCCCTGAGAGGTCCCTCCAGGTGGAGTTCGGTGTTGCTGCAAGAAGGAATTCTGAGAAGATTGCTGTTTTCCAGAGGTTCAGAGGGCCTTGAACTACTCTTCCTCCCCGGAGCCCCACTCCCTGTCTACTCTATTTATTGCGTTCCCTTACCCCAGGCCAGCTCCTCCTTCCTTCCGCCTGGTGACCAGAAGGCACTCTTGGTTCTTGACTCACCATTGGAGCAGAATTGGGTCGGGTCAGCACTTAGCTGGACACTTTGCTGGGTTTGGTCTGGGCAAGCCTGTTTCCACTTCTCGGGGGCTCCTGGCAGTGAAGCAACTTCAGTTCTTTGTGAAGGAAAATTTAAAAAGGAAACAAGAAGACTCGGGCTCTGCTATTGGACATAGAGTTCCAACAACTCTTGCTTCTCGTCCCCCCAGTCCCCTCGCCTGTCATCCCTCTGCCCTTCTGTCCAGGAGAAAAGACTGTGCTGCTTCAACACGAGGGTGGGCACCCTCGAGGCGTGCCGACAAAGGACAGAGACTGGGAGATGCACAGGTTGGCTGCCTCTGTTGGTTTGTGTGAATGGCTAATCCTTGCTTGCCCTGGATTTGGCTTTGGAGCATGCCAAAGTTGTGGAAGCATGTATCTCGTGGAAGAAACCACTCCTTGTAGAAAAAGAGATTTGACTTTGGACTCTGTTAACATGTGAAAAATATATCCTCAGATTTGCTCATTGGCCAAGAGATAGAAATTCCATTATTCATACAGGTCGATATTAAAGGGCTAATAATGCAACGAGAAACCAGTTGTCCATAGGTTATGCTCTTAATGAGTTTGCGGCACACGGGGGCTGGATGAATTGAGAGAAAAGGAAACCAGTAGTCATCCTCATTATTAAAGTCTGGCTGAACACAAAGGCCACCACACTGAAGGCCAAGACCCTAGGGTTCCAGCAAAACTCGGCTCCCAAATTCTCTTTCCAGTTTCGTCCTAAGTTCCCGGTATAAACTCTATTTATTTTCTGCAGCAGTGTGTTATTTTTGCGCACTTCTACAAAATGGTAGTACTACTGTGTTGTGGTTTTTAAACATTAAACATGTAAAGTTGAATATGAAGTATCTGCCTTTGGAACAAGCAGAATGAGGTTAAACATGGGCTATGCAGAGGGTGTCAAGAGACTGAAAAGCACCTTGCTTGAAAACTGACAGTGTGGCAAGACGGACTCGGGGGCTTGTTTCTGTGTGATGTGTAAAGGCAACTTATGTGGACACTATTTAACGGATGCGATGTTACCTCCTGTAGATACGCTGACAGTGTTACATTCTTTGATTCCCAAGGGTTCTCTGTGGCTTCGTGTACATGTTTCCTGGAGGTCATTGGATTATCTATTTTCCTGAACTGATTCAGCAGGGAATGGAATCCATTCCAACCGTTGCACGTGGATTTCCCAGCTGCCCCTAAATATATCTACATGTGAGTGGCAAAGTGGCACTAATGAAGCTTTTTGCCTTTTGTACATTTGAGATTTTTGTATATAGTGTTTGCTGCAAGGCCTGTGGAATTAATTCATTGAATTTAGAGGTATCAACTGCTGCATGTTCAGGCATATTATAAAACTTTAGTCTATGAAAGAATAATTCTAATAATGTCCAGGTGCAATACTCTGTATGTGTATTGGTTCAAGTTATCGAGAGATAAGGTGTATTTGTTTCTTTGTGGGAGGGGGGGCTCCTTTGTATTGTTTATTTCATTTTGGTTTGTTTTAGAAGATGTAAACATATATTAAGCTATATTAAATCTCACATATAGTTCTCCTGTGCTCTATTATGCCCTGATAGAGATGGGGAAGAGAAAGGAATGTTTCGATGGTGGTGTCAAAGCTTGGACAGTGACTAGCTCAAGCCCACAGGGAGTTGGTGTCCATATTTGCACCTGGCTGGTCATAGCCTTTGTTACTAATGGTGACATTCGGTTCTCTTTTGTTTTTATTTTTTAAAAACTCAGGTGTAATTATTATCTGTTCTTATGATAATTTCAAATATTATGCTATATCAATTTGTGTGTTTGGCGTACCAGTGAAGTGATGAAGAACAGTAGATTAATTTAATTTATCTTTGGTAACTTGACGTACTGGGGAGAGACTATCTTCTGGAGTTGAGTACAAGCACAGAAACATCTTCATGGTGGCATCATCTCATTTTTTAGGAAGGCGTGACAAGACTGCCCATCATACTCATGCGTCACTACTGCCCTCTCTTCTTCTCTGCTTCCTTCACCAGGGTGAACTTGGAACAACCAAGCAAGCTCTAATTGCAATGCCAAATGGCTTAGTCCGCGGGCTTGGTGGTGTTCCCATATCAGCGGGGGCAGGACCCGTCCAACGGAAAAACTGGCATTTTGGCTGGGAAGTCAAATAACAATACATTCCACCCAGCAGCTCCAGGCAGTCAGTCAATAGGTCGCCTGGCCCAGAGACACCCTTGTCAGTACCCAAAGCTCCACGCTTGCTGGGACACCTCCTCCTTGGGGCTGGAGCTGATAAGTTCTCACACTGGCTGATTCAAATCCCATGTAGTCTATAGAAAAAAGCTTGTGTGTTCCTTGAGTATTCATTGTTTCATTTTAGTTTTCACAAGAGTTTGGAGGTGGACACACTGTTACATTTCTGCTGATCCTTTCTATCCAGGTCTGTCTCCCTTTCTTTCTCTCTCTCTCTCTCTCTCTCTCTCTCTCTCAAAAAAAAAAAAAAAAATGGAGTATGAAAAAAAAAAGCCAAAAAAATATATGAAGGATAGCTGTCCTCCTGTGTTCTCTCATTATGGAAGTGAGAAACCTTGTGAAGTGGAAACATATTTTCCTCCAAAGGTGAAAAAAATGCATTCTTGCTTTAAATAAAAAAGAAGGCTTAAAAAATTACCTCTTTTTAAATTATGTGCAAAATAATTCTGGCTAAATAGAAAATGTATTCAATTTTAGGGATTTGTTTTTTGTATTGTGATGCTTTATTTGTACATTTTTTTTCTTTTCTGGATGTAATTTTAATCTCTTGCCATTCATTAGTGTTATTTCATTGTAAACATTATTGTGCCAAATGTACTGTATTCAAAAGGATGTGAATGTGTATTGTTTCAGAACCTAATAAATACAATAATGTTAAATCTTATTTCTCAGTCCCCATGCACATTTTTACCTTCCTTGTGAGTGGCAAGGTGGCACTATGATGCTTTTCACATTTCGTACATCAGAGGCTCCAAAATTCAAAACCCTGGACGTAGCTTCAGCTTTCCCCTCGTTATTTAAAGATGCACAAAGGAGGCTAATAATCTTATTTGCCTACTGCCCCTGCCCTCCCCTGCCTCACCTCTGCGCGTCTGGGACTGCCAATGAGAGGGGTGGATGCAGGGGGCCTGAGTGGACTGGACGTGGCGCTGGGCTGGGAATGCGAGGACATGGGCAAGCAAAGCACACAGCACCCTTGTTTTTGTCTTTCTCGAGAAGCAAATGCTGGATCTCCCTGCAACCAATGCCCAGTCAAGCCTCTTCAGGACTCAGTCTCTGCGACTCAGAACTTCAGGCCTTTGGAGTCCAAGAAACTCCTCCGAGCTTGAGAGCCCCTTGCAGGCTGGGCTAGGGATGCAGACCGGCCAGTGGGGCTTCATGCTAAGCTACTGCCCACCCTTCCTGCTCAGCCGATATCCATGGCTGGCTGAGTTCCTCCTTCACGCTGGGGCTCCCTTCCTGCCACCGCACTCATGCTGTGCTGGCTCTCCAAGGCTCCTCTTCTTTCTCCAGCATGGATTTTTCAGAACATTTGAAACTCAAAAGTGTACTTGAACACACCAGAAATTTCAATTCACTGAAACTCCCTGTTCCTTAAGCAGGAATGGGAATGATTGCAGTTTTACTATGTGTCATTCTAAGATGAGGGGCCGACCTCACTTGTCAGCCCACAAAGTAACTTCATAAGCCCGCCAGTGATTTTAGTATGTATACCATCCTGAAAACACTTTCCTCTCGCTGTTTCCCCCCTCAGCGACATCGCCTGCCAAACTCAGGATATAAGCATGGACCTCAGACCCACCCCAGGAAGACGGTTATGTTTATTATATATTTTCCTCTCTGATCAGGCAACCATTTCTAGGTAAGTGACCACCCCAGGAGAATCAAGCTTCCCATCAGTGCGTCGGTCTGATGATGAATATAAATAAAAATCAAGAGAAACAAATTAGAAGGAGCTGTTTTAGGAAGGCCAGAAGACATCTCCAGGCATTTCACTGAGTGAAATAGGACGGTCTACACCTCTCTCTCGCCATGCGGCCCAGAAGAGAGCTGTCTCCAAAGTCCTGGAGGTGAGAGAACTCATCCTCCCAAATACATGTGCTCCACAAATCACGCTGAAGCCACAGGAAAGACCGCTTGCTAATTAGCACTCCTGGTTTGGAACTTCTCCCCCCCCGCCTCCGCCACGGTCCCGGCACTAGCAGGTCTGTTCAGGGGGGCCATGGCCACTGGTTCCTGGCAAGGGTCAGGTGGCTCCAGAGCTGCCTCAGGAAAGCCTGTCAGTGCGGCTGTGCCCCTGGGCTGAGAAACAGCAGGTCTAACAGATTTCTCGCAGAGGGGATCTATGGGAAGATTGTCCCTTCTCTGTTTCTTTGTACCTGAGGGTTCCCAGCAGCCCGAAGATCCCCATTCGATAACATTATTGAGCCAGGAGGCCTGTGTTCTCATAGTGCTTCCAGGGGCAAAGAGATGGATCAGAAACAAGGCTCAGGGGCCACATTATAAATTCTGTTTTCACTTTGAAGTCCTTCAGCCTCGATCAGGATACCATATGTGTGGCATGTTAGTGTTAAACTCTGCCTGTAGGTTGATCGGCAGTCCTGGGATTACACTCTCCAGGGATGGACAGCTGGCTGATGGAATGAACAGACAGTGTTTTCTGAGAAGGCTACTACAAGCTGCTCAGCTCTCTGCTATCTGCCATTGACACCTGGAGGCTTTGTTATTCGCATAAAGAATTGTAGGAAAGGCTTTCCTCAAGGAAAATGGTGGCATGTTAATTAGCATAAAGATGTCAGAAAGGCGATACTAATGGTGTCTGCAATAAATAGATTGGCAAAGATATTTTAAGACAAATACACATTTAAAAAAACACATGGGATGTAAAGACCTAGAGCGCCTTCAAGTTACCCAGCAGTCAGGGAAGTGCAAATTGAAATCAAGCTGCAGTACCACTTCAAACCCACCAGGATGACTAAATCAACAAGGCGGACAGAGCAAGTTTTACTAAGGATCGGAAACAGTCAGAACTTTCAGTGTTTCAGGTTTGAGTATAAAATGCTACCACCACTCTGAAAGCCTCAGGCTGTATCTACCAAAGTGAAATGTGCACACCCCGGACTCGACAGAACAGAAGCGACTGTGGAATGGGCAAGTGTGGGGCAGTCCTGCCAATACAGCACTATATAGCCGTGAGAATGAACGATTTACAACAACAAGCAACAGATGAATCTCACTACGTAATGCTGAGTTGAAGAAACCAGGCGTGAAGGAGTAGTCCAGATTGTATGATCCCATTTATAACAGGTATAAAAACAGGCCATCTCTGCTGCTGGAAATCACGCAGTGGCTGCCTTTTGGGGAGGAGAGGTGGTGACTAGGAGAGGGCACCAAAGGACTTCTGGGGTACTGATTTTGTTTTCTGAGATGGGACCTGGCAAAAAGGTATGTTCACTTGGTGAGAGTTCATTGAGCTGTACTCATATGATCTGCATACTTCTCAATAAAGAATTACGGCCCAATCGTAGGGTGATCTTTGTTTCTCACCCTTGAGGATGTGCCCCTAGGCTGGATCTGTAAACCGCCTGTCTCTTTGCTGTCTTGGAGGCGCCTCGGTTGCCTAACTCCCATGCACAGCCCGATCCTGTGGCTGAAACAGGGTGGCCTTTGCCTCGAGGACCTTCCCTGTGAGGGTCTCTCATAAACACCCAAACCGACAGACAGCTGCAACTCCAGGGAACTTCCAAAATGTCCGCAGACTCCGCTGTGTCTGCTTGTTAATAAATGTCTGTCCTCGTGTCAGAATGTGCTCTTTGTGGTTGTTAGGGAGCAGCTAAGGCTCCCCCTCTCACAGCTACTGAGCTCTTCCAAGAAGAACCTGCCAACGTGGCTTAGAGAGTCCGCATCAAGCAAGGTTTGGCTTTAGCATTTTCATCTAGGGCAGGTAACTGTACCTTGCTAAACCTGTTGCCACATTTGTGCTATGGTGGTAATGAGACCTACTACTTCAAAGGCCTGTTGTGGAATGTCAGTGAGATAAAACCTCCACAGCCGTGTCTGGTCCTCTCGCTGTTACTTCTCTTCCCCTGACGAGAGCGGAGCCTGAGTCACGGGGAAGAGTGGCTTGGTCTATAATGGGGGCCACTTCTCTTTTCTCTGATCCGCTTTTCCTCTTTCCACTCAACACTCCTAGCAACAGCTGACACCCTCACCCCACCAGCATGGGGCAGGAAGGGAGTACCAGCCGAACGGAGCACAAAGAGTAGGCCCTGACCCTCAGGGAACTTAAAACCAGCAGGATATGAGACAGTGTAAGGCAGACAAGAAGAGCAAAGATAGCCCTGCGGATGATGCCGAGGAAGTCAGAGAAGGGGGTTAGGTTTGTGTTATCCTGGCGGCCTTCCTGGAGGAGGCGGTGGTGAGGAGGCACCGAAGGATGAGGAGGATGTGAGTAGACCAAGGGCAGAGAAGGGTCTCCTGGGTGGCCATTCAACTACGAGTGACATGAAAGCCTGAAGGGGTTGAGGATCTGAGATCCAGGGCAGTGCTACAGGAGCCTTCAATATCATCTCTCAACATGTGATAGTCAAGGTCATGGCAGTCCTTCCAAGTGGTTTGATGGTGTCTGTAAGAGAGCCCAGCACAGACCTTCAGGAAAGGCACCTGTCTGTGTATGATGGGAGAATTCATTTCATTCCTACCCTTCCCCAACAGATCAGGTAAATGCTGCCAGAGGGTTGAGGTCAGGCCAGCCTCAGCTCTAGGATCTGCCCGTAAATACTTACAAACCTCACTCCCTCTCAGACCTTCTGCTCCCTGGAGCGAGTGGCCGCCCGTTGACTGCTTAGAGAGGCCCTGCAAGGGACCCTGCCTCCTGGGCACCAGTCGAGAAATCCCACCACCCATGCTTTCTTCTTTAGGCTGTTAATCAATTTAAGTTTAACATTTATTATTCTCTTTGTTCCAGACATTGTGCTAAGCATATCACATGGGTAATTTATTTAAACCTCGCAAAAATCACATGAAGTAGATAGAATCTCATTTTATAGATGAGGAACTGGAGGCTCAGAATTCTGTGACAGTGTTGTATCCTCGTGCCCATTCTGTGGACAAGAAAATTAAGTTGTTCACATTCTCAGACCCAGTGACAGTTCTGGCCAGGACAGGACAGAAAGTATTTACATATAGGACAGATGACTCAGAACTATTCATTCTCTCATTTATTCCACAAATGTTCATAGAGTTCCCACTGTGTTCCATCCATTCATCTGGACATCAGTAAACAAAAGTGACAAAAATCCAGCTCTTACAGAACTTAACGGGGGTGGGGTGCCGACAGACACTAAGAAAAAAATGTGACCATTAAGTGAATCATATAATGTGTAGAAAATCCAGACCACCTCTCCCTCGCATTTGAAGCAAGAGTACAAATGGAGATCCAGACCATGGGCCACATATTTTTAAGTTGTAAATCAAACTACTGTTACACAAAATATGCCCTAGCCCCATCCCTTGACAAAGACATCTTGGAAACCACTGGGAAGGCCAGGTTGGAATTTAGGGAGTAGGAGGAGAGAATGAGGGAGGAGAGTCAAGACTGGGAGGGAGGAGCCAGCAGGGGCCCCTGTGAGGCCGCTCACTATTCAGGTGAGCTGTGGGCCTGGCGGGTCCCTGCCTGGGTGCTGTGAGTCAGATGACTGCCTCCAGGGATTTCATCTCAGCCGATGAAATCAGAATAAGGGCTGGATGAGATGGTCCACACCCCCCCACCCCCCACCCCTCCCACCTAGGCCAAGGCCAGCTCCTCCTCCTGAACTCTGCCCTACCGTTGGGTGGGATCCCAGAGCCCTGTCCTTGCCAATACCTCTTTAAACATCAGGTCCATGCAAATGACCTTCCTTAAATGGACCTGCTTCAAACATCATCCAGCTCAGCCTTGCATGGGGTGTTAATTTGTATCTTCTATGGATGTTGGGGCGGGGAAGGGGGGCGCGTGCAGCAGGCGCTCCTGGGTGATTCCTGGAGGGGGAAGAGGAAAGTCTATCCTCCAGATCACCAAGTCACCATCCAGTGGGAGCCATAAACGACCCAAGAGCTGAGTGGCCCGAGGAACTGGAGCCTAGGTCGTACCTGCAGTACGTGGGGAGGAGGGGGCCGAGGGTCTGGCAAGGGGTCAGCAGCAGCAGCTAGCAGGCTATTTTGGTAGCAGAGGAACTGATTAGATTGCTGTGGAAACAGAGGCACCTCTCTTCTCTTGTCCAGGCACCCCTTTCCCCTTGGTGCTCAGCTGGAGGGAAGGAGATGGACCTCTAAGGGACCTACCCCAGGCCACAGGGTACCGTAATACCTAAAGAGTGGCAGTTAGGCTTCCATTTCAGAAATGAGAGCTCTGAGGCTCCGTGAGGTCAGAAAATTGTCCAAGCCACATAGCCCCTGGGACACAAGCCTGCGATTTGAATCTGCTCCTAACTGGTGCCAAAGACCTGGCTCTTCCCACTGGGCTGCTGGTCACTGTCCCAGCACAGGTCCTGCTCTCATTTTGTTTTCATTTTCCAGAAAGATTTCACCCCCATTGAAATGATATGATTGTTTGATGGAATTGGACTTGCATTGCTTTTTCTCAAAGTTTTGAATGTGAATACGAAAGTGCCGCCAGGAAACAAGGCAGAGGCCTCTGGGGGTTCCTCCTCTCCTGTCCCACCCTTTTTCCAGTGCCACCTCCTAGCAAAGCCCTGAGAGCTGGTCCTCCAGCCGGCAAAGCCCGCATCCTCCGCCCTCAGACACTCCTCCCACCACCGAAAAAAGAAACCATCCCTATGGACTATTCTAAGCAGGAAGCCGAGTTTTCGGCTCACTGGAAAACAGGAAATGCCTCCGAGGGTCTGAAGTCTTTTTAGTCACTGCTCCTTTCATGCAGGGCCCTAGAGTCCCAGGCCATTGCTGAGGACAGCCCTGGGAGCAAGGTGACCTTGGCCCTCCAGCCCTGACGGTGCAATCCTTGGTGCTACCCATGAGCTGCCTCTGCTCCTGGAACTGGACCCAGTCCTTTGGGATACTAGACATTCTGGATTAGGCAAGAGGGTTTGGGATGCCGCATGAAGCAGCTAACCAGCTTTGCAAGGAGCAAATACTGACCACTCAACCAATGGCTGACCTCCCATCCCAACCAGATTGACTTCCAACCCTGTCAGAGATTGGCTGACCCCCCGCAAAGCCTGACTCCTGAGCCCCTTCCTATGGTTCACTTCCCCATCCCGCTACAGACTGACCCTCTAACTTTGACCTTATCGTAAACTTACCTTCAATACTAACCACAGCATAGCTTTCTAACGCTGGCCACAGACCAAACGCAAATGCTTTCCAGCCTCCTCATCCACTTACAATCACTTAATCACTTATAAGTCTCTACTGGGTGCCAGGTGCTGTGAACCCAGCACAGCCCTTGCGAACCCTACAGCCTCGGAGAGGTGATGAGCCCCGCACAGGAAGTTCTAATCAGGTTATAAGTGGGATGGATGGCAGAGGGAGAACGAGAGCCTTGTTTGAAATCTCGAACCTGCCGGGTGACCTTGGGTTGGTCACATCACCTCCATGCTTTCCTCTGCTGTGGGACCATGTGCCCAGGTGGTCTCCGAGGTTCCGACCCTCAGTGGCACATGCCAATGGTGGAAGCCTGAAGCGGTCTAGGATGTGAGGCAGCATTGTTGGGGCTGATGCTACTCTCGGGAACGGGAAGGTCAGACTTGGGAGGAGGTAAGTGATTAAGCACTTTCACTTCTGTGTTGTCAGTGAGGGTTCAGGGAATCCTTCTTCTGTATGAACATTCGTTTCCTAGCTCCACCACAGAGGGTGGGGACCTGACTGGTTACCAGTGATTCTTCTTCCTGCCTCAGTTTCTCCCTCTCTAAAGAGAGCTGTGACACCAGCCATTCAGGAACTTAAGGCCTGGATGAACACGTGGTAATTCCGAAGACTTTTCACTGAAAGGGAGACAAAGTTGGATTCCAGCTATGTGTGTATTGACCCAAAGGTAGAGGAAATGGGGTGATTTCTGGTTAAGACCACCCAAGGCCCAGCACAAGAGCTGCAAGGTCACTGCTGGATGCCCCAAAGAGTACCTGGATGGGAGTGGGTAGAATGTGGGTTGGTTCTGAAGGGGACAGACCGCCACCTGGAACCTTGCCTCTGTCCTGCCATTATTAACTTAATTAATAAGTGACTTTCTATTAAGGGCACACTGCTTGCAAGCCCACCGTCAGGGAGTAGCAACTTCACGTGCAGGCTTGCTCCACCCCTCCCCTGCCCATTCCCTGTTACTGGCCACCTGCGCAGGGCCTGCTCTTTTACCAGCCCCCCTCCCACATAAGCTTGGAGCAGGACACGGAAAGATACTGGCAGGGAGAAGCCACCAGAGCAGCTGAAGATTTATGGGTCTAGAGTAGCAGTTTTCAAAGTGAGGTCTGAGGACTCCTGGGGTCGCTAAAACCTTTCCATGGGGTATACTGGTAATCTATTGCCGTGTAACAGATTACTCCAAAACTTAGCACCTTAAAATAACAAACATTTATTATCTCATAGTGAGTCAGGAATCTAACTATAAGCATGGCTTAGCTGGAAACCTGTCCTCAGGGTCTCCCACAGCCTACAGTCAAGGAGTCAGCTGCGGCTGCAGTCTCATCTGATGGCTCAACTACAGAGAGATTCTGCTTCCAAGCTCATCGCAGTGGTTGTTGGCAGGATCCAGTTCCTCCCTGGAAATCGGCCAGAGGCTCCCTTGGTTTCTTGCTGGAGCGGGGTGTGGGGGACGGCAGAGTGGTCCTCTCCACAGGACAGCTCACAACCTCAGAGCAAGAGATCAAGAGAGGGCCCAAAATGGAAGCCACAGTCTTTGTAACGTGATCTTCAAAGTAATGTCCCAGCACCCTGGCCTGGTGGCTCTGTTGGCTGGAGCATCATCCTGTACACCAAAGGCTGCAGGTTAGATTCCTGGTCAGGGCACATACCTGGGTTGTGGGTTCAATTCCCTGTCAGGGTGCATACGAGAGGCAGCCAATTGATGTTTCCCTCTTCCTCTCTCTCTCCCTCTCTCTCTCTCTCTCCCTCTGTCTCTAAAATTAATAATAAAAAATACCCCCAAGTGAGTGTAAAAGAAAAAAAAGTGATGTCCCATCACTTTTGGCATATATATTCCTTTGAATTGAACCATCAGGTGCAGCCCACGCCCAAAGGGAGGGGACACAAGGCGTGAAGACCAGGAAGCGGGGACTGCCAGGGACATTTCAGGGGCTGCCTAGCACAGCGGACCCAGGAGGCTCTCTTTTCCACGTGCAAATCTCAGTGATACCAAATTTTCTTTGCACACTTCACCCAAAACACATCATAAGAGAACTAATACAGAAGCATGTGTAAGAATCCAGCTGCCCACTATTAAGCTTCATGTTAAAGAAAGTCACAGAAATGGAAAACAATGCCACTATATCAATAGCTACAGCCCACCTAAATAAAAGCTCTTTGGGGTCTTCATAATAATGAGGAGTATAATTAAGAGTATAAAAGTGTTCTGAGATCAAAATGCCTAAGAACTACAGGTCTAGAAAGGTAGAATTAGATACTGCCCAAGGACGGCTGCCATGGGTGGGGTGCGGTGGGGTGGGGATACGCCTGTGAGAAGCCTCACTGCAGCCAAACACCCTCAGAGGCCTGGGTGCCTGGGGAAGAGGTGGTCAAATAAAGCAAGTGAGAGGAAGGGCTTGCAGCCTGACTTTCACTTTCTTTACAGTTTTGTACACAGAGTGTGCCTAAGTGTTTGCCCTTCCACACCTGTGTGCCTATGGGCTCACCATGCCCTCCTATTAGTTAGCCTGAGGATACGTGTGCATGTGCGTGTATGGGCCTATCTGAGCAAGCACATATATGTGTGTGTGGGTGCCTGTTTAAGCACAAGTTTGCAGAGCCCCTGGGAGTGGGCCAGGCTTGGCCAGCAAGTCCAGGGGCACCTGTGGAAGGAAGGGGTGGTAGAGGGCTGGGTGGCAGGGACCCCCACCAGGGCAGTGTGTCCCTGAAATCCCCTCTGCCCTCCGCCTCTGCTCTCAGCATGACTTTCAAATATTTTCATCTGCTATGGGAACTTCCTGTTCAGCTTCCTGTTGTTCTTGGACTTTTCTGTTTTGGTTTTTTTTTTTTTTAAAGGTTGTAATTCTTTAATCTGCCTTTTTATTTTGCCTGGAGAGGCACTGTGGTCCCCAGCCACCTCTGGGAGAGGTTGAAAATATCCTGCCAGAGCAGGCCAGGTCCTTGGCTAGAGTTGAATTGAGTACCAGGAATCGAGTACCAGGAATAAACTCCTCTTTCCATTAATATAAACCAGGTCTTTAAAATGCCAATTTATTTTGCAGAAGATGCAGAGGGTCAGTGGGAAGGGTAGAGGCCTGAGGGGAGCAGAGTATGCAACCCCAAAATATGCCTCTTGGGCCTAAAGATCATTTTGAACTGATTATTTTGAAAAAGTACAGACACAGGAGAAGCTCCAAAAACAGAGTAGGAGTTATCCTTTTTAAAAGAAATTTACATTTGTAAATGAAATCCTCATTTGTAAGAATATCTCCCTCTCTGTTCTAAGAAGGGAGAGACAACTTTTTTTCACCCGAGAGACTTGCACCTGGACAAACTTTGTTTTTCATATATTTCCTTTTCTCACCTTTCTGTGAATTACCTCCTCCCAGCAAAGGCCCCAGACCCCTTGTTTCCTTAGCTCAGGATAACGTATAAGTCTCAACTCTCTGGCTGCTTTTTGAGTCCTTGTGGGGCTTCTGTCCATATGCACATAATTAAAATTGTTTTCCTTCCTGTTAATATGTCCTATATCAATGTAATTCTTAGACCAGCCATACAACCTAGAAGGATAGAAGGAAAAATATTTCCTCTCCTGCAGGCCTCGGGGTAGAGCTCTCTGGCAGTCAGAGAGGGCCTGGCTAGGGTTGCGCCCCCGGTTCAGGGCTCAGTGACACCACCGTTTCTGCCCTCCTCCCGCCTTTCCTGCTGCTTCCGAAGCTGCAGGAGGGGGCCCAGCGAACAGAGGATTCGGACAGTCACCAGAGCCCGCGCTCAACTCAGCCCAGCAAGGCACCCAGCTTCGCTCCTCCTCGGCACGGACACGCCTGTGTCCTTGCTGTCCCTCGGCCAACGCCCTTCATGTCCCAGCCAACCTCCACCGCAGCAGATTCTTTGAAGTTGCATTAAAAGGCCCCTGGGAAGCCTTTCCTGGCATCACCAGGACAGGGGGAAAGTTTTGTCCCCAAGGCCTCATCCCCAGGCCTCCCACCATCTGCTCCCTGTAGCTGGCCCGTGGTTGAGCCATCCTTGTCTCTGTGCCCTCTGGCTCCCCTGTGAGCTCCAACCGCCCGCAGGTGCCTGCAGGCCCTCCCCAGCCTCCTTCTGCTGGGCAGTGCCCTAGGTCCGGAACCCACGCCCGTCTTCTCTCTGCTTCTCCTGTAGGTGCTCCTAGAGGGCAGGGCCCAGTCTAGTTTTCTCACTGTCACTTGCCAGGGCTGTGACCTAGCACAGTCCCTCCTATTGAATAAGGCTGTTGTGGTGGTGGTGGTGGTCGTTGTTGTTTACTCTCCCAGTGCATTGATATGACAAACTCCTCCATATTCCACTGATAATAGCTGAGGTGCCCCTCCCCCACCCAAAGGGCCTTGTATTTTAGCTGGAGATAAAACCTAACCCAGAGGAACGAATCTCTGACTGTGGAATTTCAGACACCCTGGAGGAGATGGGGGTGGGAGGTATGCAGGGGAGCCCCAGTCAAGCCCAGAGCTGCCTCTTTCACCCCAGTTTAAGGCAGAGCCCAGCTGCCTGCCTGGAAAGGGAAACCAGTTTCCTCCAGCTGTTGGTGGCCCAGTGGTTGTCAGGACCTGGGGGAGCGCCAGCATTCACCGTTTCTTAGGGCTTTCCTTCCCCAGGCTTGGCCCTAAGGGGACTCCTTGAAGTTAGTGTTTATGTAACTGAGACTGCTCCTCTGGGCTCAGCCCAAGCCTGCAGCATTCTTGGAACCTGGCTTTCTGAGCTAGGATGAGAGGACAGGACACCAGTTGCTGGTTAAACCTTCCCCTCTAGACCTTATCTCTGCCCAGTTACCGTTGTCCCTGAAGACCGGCCCTCTGAAGCCACTGCAGCCTGAAGAGGTGCAGTGTGGGCTGTAACCTCTGACCCACACCCACCTGGAGGGAGTATCCTTCCTCCCTTGCTTCCCCCTCCATGAACCCTCTGAGGGAGCTTCCCCC